>WNGS01003606.1:28395-39595 GCA_020271785.1 Procambarus virginalis
GGTAACTAATAAGTCAATATTGACTATACGAATTTGCGAGGACGGGTTGAGTTATATTGTTGTCGTTAAAGATTCGCTACCTGGAACAAAGTTCCAAAGTAGCACGGGCTATGGTGAGCCCGTAGTGCCTATTTTTTTAGAGTAGGTATGATACCAAGCAAGAGTTGGGAATAAGGCAATAAGCCTTGGACACATACCTGAAAATTGATGCACAAATGCATACGCTCTCTCTCTCTCTCTCTCTCTCTCCTCTCTCTCTCTCTCTCTCTCTCTCTCTCTCTCTCTCTCTCTCTCTCTCTCGCTCTCTCTCTCTCTCTCTCTCTCTCTCTCTCGCATCCCGGCACTAGACTCTAACTCGACAAAATTAATTCCATCGAATTTTGTACGTTCCTTCCAGGAAAAAACAGCCATTATTTACAACACACAATATAAACATCAATTAAACCAACTCGGGTTTAAAGTTGCGTAATTTACATATTTATTTTTCAAACATACAAACTTGTATAGAGCGACGCATGCATGACTTCCTGGTAGGGAGGGAGGGATGGAGAGAGGAGGAGGGAGTAATGATGGAAAGATATGGTGATGGAGGTGGTGCAGTAGGTGAGAGTGGCAGGCACGTTGAAGAGGATATGTTTGCTGCTGGACCTGTCTCTCACTTCCGCCTTAACATCTATTACGGGCTCACCATAGTCCGTGCTACTTGGAACTTCTTATTCCAGGTAGCGAATCTTTAACAACAACAAACTTCCGCCTCGTCTCAGGTTGCAGTGTCTGGGCCAGCCACACTCCCACCTACATGTCCTCTCTCACGTTATATCTCTCTCACACAGAAGATTATCAAAGGAACTGATAGTGGTAGACAAAGATAGTTTACTTAACTCAAGGGGCACACGTACTAGGGGACACAGGTGGAAATTGAGTGCTCAAATGAGCCATAAAGACATTATAAACAATTAAATGGAATGCATTAGGAAGTATGTGGTGGAGGCTGACTCCATACACAGTTTTACGCGTAGATATGATAGAGCCCAGTAGGCTCAGGAACCTGTACACCTGTTGATTGACAGTTGAGAGGCGAAGACCCGAAGCTCAGGCCCCGTAAGCACAAATACACACAAATACACACACACACACACACACACACACACACACACACACACACACACACACACACACACACACACACACCAAGACTTGATGGAAAGACTGAGTGAACTGATACCACACAGTAGAGGAGGAAGACGTAATAACCACATATTCAAAGCTACGAACAGCACAGCGAGGAGACACGTTAACAAGAGAGAAAACAGGAGAAGCAAGTGATGTCAAACAGAACTTCGAAAAATGGGTTATACGAAGTAGTGGTTGAAGCTCACTCAAGATTTAAATGTAAACAAAAGAAATAAGAGAAAAGCGTTATTGCATTAAACATACGAAGGACGGAGCTAGAAGCCGACACACACACACACCACACACACACACACACACACACACACACACACACACACACACACACACACACACACACACCACCCTGCAAGCACATCCAGGTGAGTACAGGATTCGACAAAACCTTTGAACGTCATAATTAAATGATAAGGCGACAGGTACAACCAAGATGGTAGGCGGGGGTCAAGAGCTAGACCTCAACCTGCCAGTAGCCAGTGATAGCTAAGTACATCTACGCCAGCACGTACATAAACGCACGTTCCTCCCCCCCCCCGTTCCACACACGAGCATACGGACACACGGACGCACGCACGTACATCAAGGGGACTCGTGGCTGAGTGGATAGCGCTTAGGGGTTGTAGTCCTATTGGCCCGGGTTCGATTCCCGGCAGAGGCGGAAACAAATGGGCAGGGTTTTCTTCACCCTGATACTCTTGTTCACCTAGCAATAAATAGGTACCTGGGAGTTAGACAGCTGCTACGGGCTGCTTCCTGAGGATGTGTGTGTGTGTGTGTGTGTGTGTGTGTGTGTGTGTGTGTGTGTGTGTGTGTGTGTGTGTGTGTGTGTGTGTGTGTTGTGTGTGTTTTTACTATTTGTGTCTGCAGAATTGAGTTATTAGCTCTTGGACCCCGCCATTCTAACCAATCTATTTTTCTTCTAGTATATCTACTACATACAATTCTCCCTAATTGTATGTAGTAGATATAATAGAAGAAAAATAGATTGGTTAGAAAGGCGGGGTCCAAGAGCTAATAACTCGATTCTGCAGACACAAATAGTAAAAACACACACAAACACACATCACTTATTAGGAAGTGATGTGGTACAGGCAGACTCCATACTCAGTTTCAGGTGTAGATATGATAGAGCCCAGTAGGCTCAGGAACCTGTACATCAGCTGATTGACAGTTGAGAGGCGGGACCAAAGAGCCAGAGCTCAACCCCCGCAAGCACAAATAGGTGAGTACAAATAGGTGAGTATATATACACACACACACACACACACACACACACACATTCACACAGGAATCATTCAGAATCTTGTACACCACATATGTAAGACCAATCCTGGAGTATGCAGCCCCAGCATGGAGCCCGTATCTTGTCAAGCACAAGACGAAGCTGGAAAAAGTCCAAAGGTATGCCACTAGACTAGTCCCAGAACTAAGAGGCATGAGTTACGAGGAAAGGCTGCGGGAAATGCACCTTACGACACTGGAAGACAGAAGAGTAAGGGGAGATATGATCACAACCTACAAAATCCTCAGAGGAATCGACCGGGTAGACAAGGACAAACTATTCAACACTGGGGGACGCGAACAAGGGGACACAGGTGGAAACTGAGTACCCACATGAGCCACAGAGACGTTAGAAGGAACTTTTTCAGTGTCAGAGTAGTTAACGGATGGAATGCATTAGGCAGTGATGTGGTGGAGGCTGACTCCATACACAGTTTCAAGGGTAGATATGATAGAGCCCAGTAGGCTCGGGAATCTGTACACCGGTTGATTGACAGTTGAGAGGCGGGACCAAAGAGCCAAAGCTCAACCCCCGCAAGCACAAATAGGTGAGTACAAATAGGTGAGTACACACACACACACACACACACACACACACACACACACACACACACATACACAGAGCACTGGGAGAACAGGGAACCGCCATGGAGGAGAGGATACATGGAGAGCCAAACTAATGGAGGTGGCGACAGGAAACTTTCTAAGCCAACATGTCAGGTTGGCACCCACTAGGATGAGAGGAAACGATAAACCAGCGAGACTCGACCTAGTCTCCACTCTGAACGACTCCGACATAAGAGAAATCGGCTTTGACGCCCCAGTAGGAATGAGCGACCACAGTGTACTAGTGTTTGAGTATCTAGTTGAGGAAGGGTGATTGAACTCGAGGAGGGATACTGAAAACAAAAGGCTGGCGTTCCGAAAGGGAAACTATGAGGAGTTAAGAAAATTCCTAACAGATATAACATGGGAAACAGAGCTCAGGGGAAAGACGGCCCAAGACATGATGGACTACATCACGCATAAGTGCAAGGAAGCAGCGAACAACAGCGAACAAGTTTGTCCCAGTCCAAAAGGAAAACAGTGAAATGAAGATGAGAAACCCATGGTTTAATCAGAGATGTAGGCTAGCTAAGCAGCAAAGTAAAAGGGCACGGAGAAACTATAGGAATAACAGGGCACTCGAGAGCAGAGAAAGATACCAGAATGCTAGGAATGAATAT
Source organism: Procambarus virginalis (assembly GCA_020271785.1). NCBI lineage: Eukaryota > Metazoa > Arthropoda > Malacostraca > Decapoda > Cambaridae > Procambarus > Procambarus virginalis. Next base: position 32,094 of record WNGS01003606.1, read on the forward strand.
GTCAGGATGAGAAGAGAGGCAGAAATACAATACGAAAATGACATCGCAAGCAAGGCAAAAACTCAACCTAAATTGCTGCATAGCCACATCAGGAGAAAAACAACAGTAAAGGAACAGGTAATGAAAATAAGGATTGGCAGAAGGATTCACTACAAACGACAAGGAAGTGTGTTAGAAACTGAATAAGAAATTCCAGGAGGTCTTCACCTTAGAGCAAGGAGAGATTCCAGAGATAAGAGAGGGAATAGTTAACCAGGAACCACTGGAAGAGTTTGAGATTACCAGCGGGGAAGTAAGGAAGTGTTTACTAGAGTTGGATGTGACAAAGGCTATAAGCCCAGATGGAATCTCCCCATGGATACTAAAGGAAGGAGCAGAAGCACAGGTCCTGCCACTCTCCATAGTGTATAACAAATCACTGGCAACAAGGGAACTGCCAGAAATTTGGAAAGCAGCTAATGTAGTTCCGATATACAAGAAAGGGGATAGATAGGAGGTACTGAACTACAGGCCAGTGTCCCTAACCTGCATACCATGCAAGCTGATGGAGAAGATTGTGCGAAGAAAGCTAGTGGAACATCTGGAGCGAAAGAACTTTGTAATACAGCATCAACATGGGTTCAGGGATGGCAAGTCCTGCCTCACAGGGATAATTAAATTCTACGACCAGGCAACAAAAATCAGGCAAGAAAGAGAGGGGTGGGAAGACTGCATATTTTTGGATTGTCAGAAAGCCTTTGATACAGTACCACAAAAGAGGCCAGTGAAAAAGCTGGAGATGCAGGCTGGAGTGAAAGGGAAGGTACTCCGTTGGATAAGGGAGTACCTAAGCAACAGAAGACAACGAGTCACTGTGAGGGGTGAGGTCTCGGATTGGCGTGACGTCACAAGTGGAGTCCCGCAGGGGTCAGTCCTTGGGCCAATACTGTTTCTGATATATGTAAATGATCTCCCAGAAGGTATAGACTCGTTTCTCTCAATGTTTGCTGATGATGCAAAAACTATGAGGAGGATTGAAACTGAGGATGATAGTAGGAGGCTACAGGACGACCTAGATAGACTGAATGAATGGTCCAACAAATGCCTGCTAAAGTTTAACCCGAGTAAATGTAAAGCAATGAAACTAGGCGGTGGAAACAGGAGACCAAACACAGGATACAGAATAGGAGATGAAGTACTTAATGAAACGGAAAGAGAAAGATCTAGGAATTGATATCACACCAAACCTGTCTCCTGAAGCCCACATAAAAAGAATTACGTCTGCGGCATATGCGAGGCTGGCTAACATCAGAACAGCGTTCATGAACCTGTGTAAGGAAACATTCAGAATCTTGTATACCACATACGTAAAACCAATCCTGGAGTATGCGGCCCCAGCATGAAGCCCGTACCTTGTCAAGCACAAGCCGAAGCTGGAAAAAGTTCAGAGGTATGCCAATAAACTAGTCCCAGAACTAAGAGTTATGAGTTACGAGGAAAGGCTGCGGGAAATGCACCTTACCACACTGGAAGACAGAAGAATGAAGGGAGCTATGATCACTAACTACAAAATCCTCAGAATTGACAGGGTAGACAAGGATAAACTATTCAACACTGGTGGTACGCGAACAAGGGGACACAGGTGGAGAGTATCCACATGAGCCACAGGGACGTTAGAAAGAACTTTTTCAGTGTCAGAGTAGTTAACAGGTGGAATGCATTAGGATGTGATGTGGTGGAGGCTGACTCCATACACAGTTTCAAATGTAGATATGATAGAGCCCAGTAGGCTCAGGAATCTGTACACCAGTTGATTGACAGTTGAGAGGCGGGACCAAAGAGCCAAAGCTCAACCCCCGCAAGCACAACTAGGTGTACTACTAGGTGAGTACACAGCAGACCTAGGGTAAGGGTACACAGGCTATAAGACACCATATACGTTACCCCTCCCATATCCCTGAGCATGATACACAACCCCCCCCCCTCCCTCCCTCCTTTCCGCCCCGAACAGCGACTTTTAAGCCCAGAAAGGGGAGAATAACTTTAATTAAATCCTACATAAACGAGTGTGGTGGTCGCCGCGGTAATGAACGTCCCGCACATACCCGCCTCACCCGCAAATGGGGTCCCCATGAATTATTTATTCCGTATTTCAGACAAATTTCTTGCAATGGGTCCTTCCGTATTCCGCGTGGCAAGATATTAAACTCAAGCTCTTTTTTGGGGTATTTTGTTTAGTGGTAACAGAGGTTATGTCCTTGAACTTAAGGAGCACGTGAGGCATTCAACAGGTGGTATAAGAGTTTTTACATCTATAACGACAGTCTCGTATTTAGCACGCCCGAGATCAATCTCCGAGGCTCTTAGTGAGAAAACTTTACCGTACGTAAATACTATATAACATTTTTAGATGATAATTTAACTATCGTTCTTTATTGTACTGCAAATATTGTTATGATATTATACTAAAACAACAAAATTCCAAAGCCGAATTAACACGCTAAATCACACACACTTTCATCGCTTGCTATTTGTCTCTTCACTGTGGCTCAGTGGTCAGCGTTGTCAGATCACAACCGAGGGACCTGGGTTCCTACGGAGATGTTCTGTAGGTGACAGAGATAGCGAGAGGAAGCCACACGAGGAGTAAGTTCAGTCTCCTCCTAGTGGACGCCTTGAGCTGTTAACAGTCTACTTTTGACACCTTGAGATCTCCTAAACTTTTTCCCAAGACGAGGTTATCTATCTAAAATTATTGTGGGCAACTTGACACCAAGTTGCTATCTACATATCTTGCGATCTACCCCATCTACATCATTCTGGATCACGATTTATCCCATGTACGTCATGCTAGATTCCTTTCTAAACCATCTACATCATTCTGGGTTGCGATCTACTCTATATAAACTAGTCTAGTTTGAATCTACGTTAACTAGTATTTATCCATACTCGCACAGACCGTCAGCTTTCCACCCCCGCCATCAACACCACTCCCAACCTACACAGTCCAGATGCTCTCACTCATAATCCATGAACGCCTGAGAACTAGTTTTTCTATTCCCCATTAGTTTGTGTGGTGGGTGTGTGCTCAGCTCTACAGTGTCTTGTCAGGGTGTGTAAGCTCTACCTTCTGCCGACCGGAGCCGGTCGGCCGAGCGGCAGCACGCTGGACTTGTGATCCTGTGGTCCTGGGTTCGATCCCAGGCGCCGGCGAGAAAACAATGGGCAAAGTTTCTTTCACCCTATGCCCTGTTACCTAGCAGTAAAATAGGTACCTGTGTGTTAGTCAGCTGTCACGGGCTGCTTCCTGGGGGTGGAGGCCTGGTCGAGGACCGGGCCGCGGGGACACTAAAGCCCCGAAATATCTCAAGACATTTACCTCCCCGATTTAATTTTCCTCATTTTCTGTTAAGACACTCAAAATTTCAGGATGAAGTTTTCATGTTCAATTCTATATTCACAAGTTTTAAATATCAAGAATTTCTTTTTCGGTTTTATTAAACAATAGAGAGATTTTATACAAAATTTGAAAATATCCTGAGTTACTTTATAATTTATTGAAAGATTTTAGTTTTGTTTATTAGATTTATAAAACCATAATATCAATATAGCTATTGGTTAAGTACTAATTGTAATTAAGAAGCAATAAAATGCTTGTCCTCCTACACTAAGAAGGTTAGGTTAGGTCGTGGTTTTCTATACAGCTTTTCAGATACACTCTAATATTCACAATATTGTGGTGCGATTCTGGCGATTAAGTGTGTTTATGTACTAAACCTGTCAGTCTAGATTGTACTTATTACATTTAGTATTAAAATGTACTGTCTATTCGGAGGGGCCTGCATGATTTACTGAAAAAAGTGGACTCACCGAGTTAGAAGATCGCAGACATAAGTTGGTATGGACCTGTGTAAAAGTGACACTTGCGTTATTATATTATGTACATATGTAAGAAGTGAATATAGTTAAAAAATACTCGTAGTGATGGTATGGTTTAGTGTTGTTTACTCCCCATTCTCGTTGGATTGACCTATTACTGTCAGTTCGTAATAGCTTCCCTTTGAGTCTGGGTTGGATCTGGTAAAAGAGGCACCTATACGGCCCACAAAGAAAGTCTTACAAATGAAAAGAACCTAGTTACAGGCTACGTTAGGTCGTAACACTTAATTTTATCACTTGTTCCCTCACTGCTGTTTTCCTCCTGATGTGGCTGTGAAGCAATTTTGGTTGGGTCTTGGCTTTACTCACAATGTCATTTTCATACCGTCTCTGCTTCTCTTCTCACTCTGAGGTACTCATTCCTGCCCTCTGGTATCTCTCCCTGCTCTCTGGTGTTCTAATATTCCTATAGTTTTTCCATGTTCTTGTACTTAAATGCTTTGCTTCCTTACGTGCCTGATTGAACCATGGATTCTTCATTTTTCCTCCTGTTGGGTCGGGATAAACCTGTCTGCTGCTTCCTGGCACTTCTGGGTGACGTAGTCCATCATATTTTGTTCAGACTTTTCTTTGAGTTCTGTTTTCCCATGGTATTCCCATTAGGAAGTTCCTCATCTCAATATATTTTCCTCTTCTTCGGTAAGCCAACCATTTCCTTTCCGATCCCTTCCTTGGATGGGTTATCCCTACTTCTACGTGCATGTGTGTACTTACCTTGTTGTACTCACCTCCTTGTGCTTGCGGGGGGTTGAGATTTGGCTCTTTGCTCCCGCCCTCTCAACTGTCAATCAACTGATGTACAGGATTCCTGAGCTTCTCGAGCTCCATCACATTCACACCCGAAACCGCATACGGAGTCAGCCTCCACCAAAACCACCTCCCAGCGCATTCCACCCACCAACCACTCTGACACCGAAAAAGCTCACCTGGGCACCCAGCCCCCACCCTGTCAGCTTCCCCGAGAAGCATGCATGTGGTGATCATGTCCTCAAGGCCCCCCCTTCCCTGTCCCTCCTCGTAACTCATGCCTCTTAGTTCTGGGACAATGCCTAGCGGCATACTTCTGATCTTTTTTTCCAGCTTCGTCTTGTGCTTGACAAGGTACGGTTTCCATGCTGGGGCCGCATACTCCAGGATTGGTCTTACATATGTGGTATACAATGCTCTGGAAGATTCCTTACAATGGTTTCTGAAGGCAGTTGCCTTCCTCTTCCTTCTCCTCCTCTTCCCTCTTCCTCTCTCCTCTCCCTCTTCCCCCCTTTTCTTCCTCTTCCTTCTCTTCCTCCTCTTCCAACAACCTGTTGTGCTGGGAGTGTTCTGAAGGACGTCGCCTCAAGTGGGCTCCAGCAGTAGACGATAAAGCTGTTGTGATTCCCAAACTCCTTATCCCTTGAGCCTACACCATTCCTTCCCCTCCTAACAGCAGGAACTTCTGTACGCCTGGCAGGAGGGGAACTTGGCCTCCCCCCTGACAGGAGTGGAACGTGTTTACCATTGCTAGAGGAGAATAGGTGCTTGATTACCGAATTGGCTCAGCTCTACAGTGTTCAATTGTAGAACAGATCACTGGTGTACAGTGATCTCCTAGATCACTGTAGACCAGTGATCACTGTAGACCCTGTCCCCTAAGTGTCCCCCAGGGCTAGGCCTTACTTGTAAGGGTTGGTCCGACTTGACTGTATCTAACAGTAAACTTGTGGAGTTCTTCCCTCAAATATCCCCCGTCTCTTTTCTTATCGCCCTATCTATCTTTGTGTCTACCTGTCTGTGTTGATGTTGTCTGTCTGTTTTTTCTGTTGGTCTTCCTGTCTCTCTTTGCCCTGGTGGACCAGGTCTCCCTGCAGGTCTATGTCTGTCTGTCTTGCCTGTTTCTTTCTCATTGTGTCGGTATATCTGTGTCTTCGTCTTTTCTACGACTCTCTCACTTATACAAAAATATTGATGGTCATTGGCATGTTTGTGGTCTGCCGGTGGGAGGAGCCTCGCAGCGTGAAATATTACACAAAATATAATAGTTTTCTGATTGCTTTTGAGAAAGGTGCAGTGCTTGTGAAAGGTGCGGGGCTTGTGAAAGGTGCAGGGCTTGAGAAAGGTGCAGGGCTTGTGAAAGGTGCGGGGCTTGGAAAGGTGCGGGGCTTGTGAAAGGTGCAGGGCTTGTGAAAGGTGCGGGGCTTGAGAAAGGTGTAGGGCTTGAGAAAGGTGCAGGCTTGAGAAAGGTGCAGGGCTTGAGAAAGGTGCAGGGCTTGAGAAAGGTGCAGGGCTTGAGAAAGGTGCAGGGCTTGGGAAAGGTGCAGGGCTTGTGAAAGGTGCGGGGCTTGAGAAAGGTGCGGGGCTTGAGAAAGGTGCAGGGCTTGAGAAAGGTGCAGGGCTTGAGAAAGGTGCAGGGCTTGAGAAAGGTGCAGGGCTTGGGAAAGGTGCAGGGCTTGTGAAAGGTGCGGGGCTTGAGAGGTTGCTAGCTCTCGTAGCGGGTGGAAGTGGAGGAGGTTGCTAGCTCTCGTAGCGGGTGGAAGTGGAGGAGGTTGCTAGCTCTCGTAGCGGGTGGAAGTGGAGGAGGTTGCTAGCTCTCGTAGCGGGTGGAAGTGGAGGAGGTTGCTAGCTCTCGTAGCGGTTGCACTTTGTTCTGGAAGAATCGTCTTGATGCCGAGGCGATTGATGTTAAGTACACTCTTTGATCTGGTCCTAACCTAACCAGTCCTAGTCCTAACCGACATCCAGTTGGTTAGGACTAGGCCTACCGGAAGTCGGATAACCTTTTGGGAACTGTATGGTCTATTTGGGTTTTCAATTCTTCATGGATATCTTTAGATACGGCTCGGGAAGGTTTTCTTGCCCCTTCTTATCTGAAGGTCCCGCCGTTCTTTACTGTTGTGGTTCGTTGTGGTATTGCAGTTGATATGGTGGTCGCCTCCCCTTGTGCCATTGAGGGGGGATAATATGACTTCTTGTTGGGGGTGGATTGTCTTCGTGTTTTGTCAAACGCAGAGCTGCGACCTCCGGCAGTGTTCCCACTTTCCTGTTGTCTGCCTCCTGCTGCTGGTGGTCTCTGCTGGGCAGTATGGTCTCCTTGTTGTGCCGGTAATGGCGTCTCAATGTTAGCCTGGGGTCTCTAAAGAAACCTTCACACTATTTGTCAAACTCGTCTTTAGTAATTCTGTTTTTTCTTCGGTGTTCGGGTCAATCAGTGTGTGTGTCCGGGTCTGGTCCATCGTCCAGAGTAGTGTCCTTCTGTAGCGTATTAGACTCTTCTTGGCCGTCTGGAGGCAGAGTTGTTTGACACTATCGAGAGCTTCCTTGACTTTTGTTTTTCAGATTGTCTACCTTATGGACTAAGCATGACAACAATCCGCTGACTAACAATAGAATTGTGATATTAGTTGTTGGCTTTCATCACGGAATAACTTTGCCTAATTCTCGCATTAATCACAGTGGCTAAACCTTCATTGAAAATGCTCTTATTGCAATCGGCAACTACATCAAAAGTCTGAAATATCTAAAAAACTGCGCCATTTTGGTTAAGCCAAGTACCATTAGATTTTCTCCAGAATTGTAGTTATGAATGCATTTATCCATTCGTGAGAAGGTTA
>WNGS01003607.1:10844-26978 GCA_020271785.1 Procambarus virginalis
TAATACAAATGATACGCGTTTGTTGAAGTGAGGGTTCACCAGGTATAGAATTAGGTGTGGCCTTGTAAGGATAAACGTTTCCTTACAGAGGCAAGTAAGACTTTTGCAGATTGATACATTCTTAAATCAGTTTGTTCTTATGTAGTGTTGCAGCATTGAGAGTGCAGTGTTTAGCAACACAGACCTGGTCACGAGTGAAGGAGACGACACTCAGTACCAGGCAGCTCTCATCACTAGCGCCCCTTGTACCAGGCAGCTCTCAACACTAGCGCCCCTTGTACCAGGCAGCTCTCACCACTAGCGCCACCTTGTACCAGGCAGCTCTCATCACTAGCGCCCTTGTACCAGGCAGCTCTCATCACTCGCGCCTTGTACCAGGCAGCTCTCATCACTAGCGCCACTTGTACCAGGCAGCTCTCATCACTAGCGCCCCTTGTACCAGGCAGCTCTCATCACTAGCGCCACCTTGTACCAGGCAGCTCTCATCACTAGCCACCTTGTACCAGGCAGCTCTCATCACTAGCGCCACCTTGTACCAGGCAGCTCTCATCACTAGCGCCCCTTGTACCAGGCAGCTCTCACCACTAGCGCCACCTTGTACCAGGCAGCTCTCATCACTAGCGCCACCTTGTACCAGGCAGCTCTCATCACTAGCGCCCCTTGTACCAGGCAGCTCTCACCACTAGCGCCACCTTGTACCAGGCAGCTCTCACCACTAGCGCCCCTTGTACCAGGCAGCTCTCATCACTAGCGCCACCTTGTACCAGGCAGCTCTCACCACTAGCGCCCCTTGTACCAGGCAGCTCTCATCACTAGCGCCACCTTGTACCAGGCAGCTCTCATCACTAGCGCCCCTTGTACCAGGCAGCTCTCATCACTAGCGCCACCTTGTACCAGGCAGCTCTCATCACTAGCGCCCCTTGTACCAGGCAGCTCTCATCACTAGCGCCCCTTGTACCAGGCAGCTCTCACCACTAGCGCCACCTTGTACCAGGCAGCTCTCAACACTAGCGCCCCTTGTACCAGGCAGCTCTCATCACTAGCGCCCCTTGTACCAGGCAGCTCTCATCACTAGCGCCACCTTGTACCAGGCAGCTCTCATCACTAGCGCCACCTTGTACCAGGCAGCTCTCACCACTAGCGCCCCTTGTACCAGGCAGCTCTCATCACTAGCGCCCCTTGTACCAGGCAGCTCTCATCACTAGCGCCCCTTGTACCAGGCAGCTCTCACCACTAGCGCCCCTTGTACCAGGCAGCTCTCACCACTAGCGCCCCTTGTACCAGGCAGCTCTCACCACTAGCGCCCCTTGTACCAGGCAGCTCTCATCACTAGCGCCACCTTGTACCAGGCAGCTCTCATCACTAGCGCCCCTTGTACCAGGCAGCTCTCATCACTAGCGCCACCTTGTACCAGGCAGCTCTCATCACTAGCGCCCCTTGTACCAGGCAGCTCTCATCACTAGCGCCCCTTGTACCAGGCAGCTCTCATCACTAGCGCCCCTTGTACCAGGCAGCTCTCATCACTAGCGCCCCTTGTACCAGGCAGCTCTCATCACTAGCGCCCCTTGTACCAGGCAGCTCTCATCACTAGCGCACCTTGTACCAGGCAGCTCTCACCACTAGCGCCCCTTGTACCAGGCAGCTCTCATCACTAGCGCCCCTTGTACCAGGCAGCTCTCATCACTAGCGCCCCTTGTACCAGGCAGCTCTCATCACTAGCGCCCCTTGTACCAGGCAGCTCTCATCACTAGCGCCCCTTGTACCAGGCAGCTCTCATCACTAGCGCCCCTTGTACCAGGCAGCTCTCACCACTAGCGCCACCTTGTACCAGGCAGCTCTCATCACTAGCGCCCCTTGTACCAGGCAGCTCTCATCACTAGCGCCCCTTGTACCAGGCAGCTCTCATCACTAGCGCCCCTTGTACCAGGCAGCTCTCACCACTAGCGCCCCTTGTACCAGGCAGCTCTCATCACTAGCGCCCCTTGTACCAGGCAGCTCTCATCACTAGCGCCCCTTGTACCAGGCAGCTCTCATCACTAGCGCCCCTTGTACCAGGCAGCTCTCATCACTAGCGCCCCCTTGTACCAGGCAGCTCTCATCACTAGCGCCCCTTGTACCAGGCAGCTCTCATCACTAGCGCCCCTTGTACCAGGCAGCTCTCATCACTAGCGCCCCTTGTACCAGGCAGCTCTCATCACTAGCGCCCCTTGTACCAGGCAGCTCTCATCACTAGCGCCCCTTGTACCAGGCAGCTCTCATCACTAGCGCCCCCTTGTACCAGGCAGCTCTCATCACTAGCGCCCCTTGTACCAGGCAGCTCTCATCACTAGCGCCCCTTGTACCAGGCAGCTCTCACCACTAGCGCCCCTTGTACCAGGCAGCTCTCATCACTAGCGCCCCTTGTACCAGGCAGCTCTCACCACTAGCGCCCCTTGTACCAGGCAGCTCTCATCACTAGCGCCCCTTGTACCAGGCAGCTCTCATCACTAGCGCCCCTTGTACCAGGCAGCTCTCATCACTAGCGCCCCTTGTACCAGGCAGCTCTCATCACTAGCGCCCCTTGTACCAGGCAGCTCTCATCACTAGCGCCCCTTGTACCAGGCAGCTCTCATCACTAGCGCCCCTTGTACCAGGCAGCTCTCACCACTAGCGCCCCTTGTACCAGGCAGCTCTCACCACTAGCGCCCCTTGTACCAGGCAGCTCTCATCACTAGCGCCCCTTGTACCAGGCAGCTCTCACCACTAGCGCCCCTTGTACCAGGCAGCTCTCACCACTAGCGCCCCTTGTACCAGGCAGCTCTCATCACTAGCGCCCCTTGTACCAGGCAGCTCTCATCACTAGCGCCCCTTGTACCAGGCAGCTCTCACCACTAGCGCCCCTTGTACCAGGCAGCTCTCATCACTAGCGCCCCTTGTACCAGGCAGCTCTCATCACTAGCGCCCCTTGTACCAGGCAGCTCTCATCACTAGCGCCCCTTGTACCAGGCAGCTCTCATCACTAGCGCCCCTTGTACCAGGCAGCTCTCACCACTAGCGCCACCTTGTACCAGGCAGCTCTCATCACTAGCGCCCCTTGTACCAGGCAGCTCTCATCACTAGCGCCCCTTGTACCAGGCAGCTCTCATCACTAGCGCCCCTTGTACCAGGCAGCTCTCACCACTAGCGCCCCTTGTACCAGGCAGCTCTCATCACTAGCGCCACCTTGTACCAGGCAGCTCTCATCACTAGCGCCCCTTGTACCAGGCAGCTCTCATCACTAGCGCCCCTTGTACCAGGCAGCTCTCACCACTAGCGCCCCTTGTACCAGGCAGCTCTCATCACTAGCGCCCCTTGTACCAGGCAGCTCTCACCACTAGCGCCCCTTGTACCAGGCAGCTCTCACCACTAGCGCCCCTTGTACCAGGCAGCTCTCATCACTAGCGCCCCTTGTACCAGGCAGCTCTCATCACTAGCGCCCCCTTGTACCAGGCAGCTCTCATCACTAGCGCCCCTTGTACCAGGCAGCTCTCACCACTAGCGCCCCTTGTACCAGGCAGCTCTCATCACTAGCGCCCCTTGTACCAGGCAGCTCTCATCACTAGCGCCCCTTGTACCAGGCAGCTCTCATCACTAGCGCCCCTTGTACCAGGCAGCTCTCACCACTAGCGCCCCTTGTACCAGGCAGCTCTCACCACTAGCGCCCCTTGTACCAGGCAGCTCTCACACTAGCGCCCCTTGTACCAGGCAGCTCTCACCACTAGCGCCCCCTTGTACCAGGCAGCTCTCACCACTAGCGCCCCTTGTACCAGGCAGCTCTCATCACTAGCGCCACCTTGTACCAGGCAGCTCTCATCACTAGCGCCCCTTGTACCAGGCAGCTCTCATCACTAGCGCCACCTTGTACCAGGCAGCTCTCACCACTAGCGCCCCTTGTACCAGGCAGCTCTCACCACTAGCGCCCCTTGTAAGTTTCATGTGTATTTCGTGGGGGGTGTGTACTCACCTAGTTGTGCTTGCGGGGGTTGAGTTTTGGCTCTTTGTTCCCGCCTCTCAACCGTCAATACACAGGTGTACAGATTCCCGAGCCTACTGGGCTCTATCATATCTACTTTTGAAACTGTGTATGGAGTCAGCCTCCACCACATCACTGCTTAATGCATGCCACTTGTTAACTACTCTGGCACTGAAAAAATCTTTCTCATATCTCTGTGGCTCCTCTGGATGCAACGTTTTCACCTGTGTCCCCTTGTTCATTTCCTTCCGTGCTAAAGAGTTTGTCTTTGTCCACCCTGTCAATTCACCTGAGAATTTTGTAGGTGGTTATCATATCTCCCCTTACTCGTCTGTTTTCCAGGAATGTGAGGTTCAGCTTCTTTAGCCTTTCCTCGTAGCTCATACCTCTCAGTTCCGGGAATAGTCTGGTGGAATATATCTGAATCTTCTCTAATTTTGTATTGTGTTTAACAAATTATGGACTCCAGGCAGGAGCTGCATATTCCAGCATTGGTCTGACATAAGTGGTACACAAGGTCCTGAACGATTCCTTACACAAGTTTCTAAAGGCAGTTCTTATGTTAGCTACTCTAGCAAATGCCGCTGATGATATTCTTTTGATGTGGGCCTCTGGGGGACAGGTTCGGTGTGATATCAACCCCCAAATCTTTCTCTCTATTTAACTCTTGCGGGATATCACCTCCCAGATGGTACCTTGTGTTCAGCCTCCTGTTCCCTTCGCCTAATTTCATTACCTTACACTTTCCTGAGTTGAACTTTAGCAGCCATTTTCTAGACCATTCCTCCAGCCTGTCCAGGTCGTCCTGCAGTCTCTGTCTATCATCATCTGTCTTGATTCTTCTCCTAATTTTGGCATCATCAGCAAACATTAAGAGGAATGAGTCTATACCCTCTGGAAGATCATTTACATATATTAGCAACAGGATGGGTCCAAGTACCCATCCTGTGGGACTCCCCTGGTGACATCTCGCCACTCTGATGTCTCCCCCCTCACAGTTACTCGTTGTTTCCTGCTGCTTAGATACTCCCTTATCCACTGGAGCACCTTACATTTTACTCCTGCCTGTTGCTCCAACTTTTGTAACAACCTTTTGTGAGGTACTGTGACAAAGACTTTCTGACATTCCAAGAAAATGCAGTCTGCTCAACCTTCTCTTTCTTGCCAATTCTTTGTTTCTTGGTCATAGAATTCTATTAAACCTGTGAGGCACGATTTACCATCTCTGAATCCATGTTGGTGGTGTGTTACTAAGCTGTTTCCGTCCAGGTGCTCTACGAGCCTTTTCCTCACGATCTTCTCCATCACCTTGCATGGTATTCAAGTTAGGGAAACTGGCCTGTATACTGGGACTACATTAACTGTCTTCCAGCTTTCTGGTAGGTCTCCTCTTTCCAGTGACCTGTTATACACAATAGAGAGTGGCACACTTAGTGCTTCTGCACCTTCTTTTAGTGTCCACGGTGAGATTATGTCATACATGTTTCTGTCACTGTGTGTGACAGTTTTTTGTGACTGTGCGTGACAGTGTGTGTGTGTGTAGCTGTGTATTCACCTAGTTGTTCTTTCGGGGGTTGAGCTCTGCTCTTTCGGCCCTCCTCCCAACTGTCAATCAATCAACCGTTACTAACTACTAACTATTTTTTTTCACACACACACCCGGGAAGCAGCTCGTAGCAGCTGTCTAACTTCCAGGTATCTATTTACTGCAAGGTAACAGGCGCATCAGGGTGAAAAAAACTCTGCACATCTGTTTCCGCCAGCGCCGGGAATCAAACCCCGGATCACACAACTATGTATCCAGCGTGCTGTTCATTCAGCCACCAGCGCCCCGTGTGTGACAGGTGTGTGGCTGAGTCTGACAGCACTCATCTATTTGTGCTTGCGGGGGTTGAGCTCTGGCTCTTTGGTCCCGCCTCTCAACTGTCAATCAACTGATGTACAGATTCCTGAGCCTATTGGGCTCTATCATATCTACATTTGAAACAGTGTACGGAATCAGCTTCCACCACATCACTGCCTAGTGCATTCCAACTGTTAACTACCCTAACACTGAAAACGTTTTTTCTAACGCCACTGTAGCTCATTTGGGTACTCAGTTTCCACCTGTGTTCCCTTGTTCGTGTACCACCCGTGTTGAACTGGTACGAACTCTTTATCTACCTTGTCTATTGCAGGCGATGAGTCACAATAACGTGGCTAAAGTATGTTGACCAGACAACACACTACACACTAGAAGGTGAAGGAACGACGACGTTTCGGTCCGTCCTGGACCATTCTCAACTCGATTGTGATGAGGAAAATTGATAAAGATTAAGCCACCCAAGAGGAAGCACGGGCATGAATAGCCCGTAGTGATAAGGAAGTAGATGCAGGCAATAAATAGGCAAGAGAGAGGTGAGGAGCAAGGTAAGGTGTAGTAGAGGGGATAGTAGTAGGAATAGGAACTGCAGAGTGCCTATTGGCCCATACGAGGCAGCTCCTATTATAACCACCTAATGAGGAGATAGTAGAGAAGAGAGAATGAAAAGAAAGAGAAAGAAAGATAAATGGAAGGGTAAGCTTATGTTAAGTCACGTTTGTTAGAAAGATTAGAGCATTTGAGTATATACTGTGAAAGGGAAGAGTCCACAGCAACAAAGCCAGGACTCAAGTTCATATTGGGTACATTGTGTATTAGAGCCGATTCTACAAGACGGCGTCTGTGTAGAGTAGAGGCAGGAAAGATTATTTTGGAGGAAGACCAATCAATGGGATGATGATCAGAATCCCTCACATGGCAGAAGAGAGCATTATTAGTGTCTGCAGACTTAACACTTCTCTTGTGTTTTGTTTTTAAGTTTGTCATTCAGTGTAGGCCAGTTTCGATAAAGTATTGGAGAGGACAAGACGAACAGGAAATAGAGTAGACACCAGCAGCATTAGAAGCAGGAGGAGCAGTGTGAACTAGATTGCTACGAAGTGTGTTGGTTTGTCGAAAGGCGAGCTTTATGTCAAGAGGACGAAAGGTATTGGTAAAAGTTTTGAGTTCAGATATGAAGGGAAGGCATAGTACAGTGCTACTAGTGTTGGAAGCAGGTTTAGGATGAAAGAAATTTCGTTTAGCTTGAGAGTAGGCACAGTTGATGAAATGCAAAGGGTAACCAAGTCGAGAGAATGATTTAAAGATAAAGGCAATTTCAGAATCAAGAAACTGAGGGTCGCTGATGCGTAGAGCGCGGAGGAAGAGAGAGACGAGGACACTTTTCTTAACAGAAGGAGGATGGTAGGAAAAGAAGTGAATGTACATGCCACTATGCATGGGTTTACGGTAGACAGAGAAAGAGAACCAGACACAGAGCTGTGAACATGAACATCAAGAAAAGGAAGGAGAGAATTAGATTCCCACTCAACTTTGAAATGGATAGAAGAAGCCAGATTGTTAAGAGAGGCGAGGAAAGGCTGGAAAAGATTAAGGTCATGAGGCCAGTTTAGTTTTAGTTCATTTATTATGCACCCCATACCCATCCCTTGGGCGGTAGTGGAAAGGGTTACAGAGGCACATAATGGGCTCAGGGACTGAACCCCACAATTCATTTAGCTAAGCAAGTTACAATCTTGATGAGCTAGTTACAAAATTCAATATAAGTCGTCACATCAACAATGGGTTCGAGATCGACCTCAAATACAGGTTCTAAATTAAGCACCTGACATATGTGGAGAGCTAGTGTCAAAATTTATATGTTTGTCCTGCACACCGCCCCCCATCCAGCGGGCAGCGGTGGATAGGTTACAATCACTCAGTTACTACCTGCAGTTAGCAAACTGGGGATATTTGGCTAAAATTTCTGGTAGCAGATCATTTTGAATGAAATATTTACACATCGCTGGAACATTGGTTATAGAATTGTATAAATTCACGTATCTTTTCGCACTCCATCACATAGTGACGGAGGGTGTGCGAATAATTTTGTTGACACAGTTTACATTTGGTTAGGTCTACATCAGCAGATAATGAGAATTCCCAGAGATACTTGTCAACGAGTCTAAGCCGAGCAGTAGTAACATCTAGAAGTCTGCTGATATTATTGGATGATCCATAGATGTGTGGCTCCTCTTGCATGATAGTATGATGATAGATGGAATTACTGGTGTCAATTTCACTTTGTCTCAGATCTACAAGATCTTGTTGAAGTTCTCGGTGTACTATCACGCCATTCATGAGGCCATAAAGCAAAAATGTCATCAACATAGCGAAGCCAGAGAGAGGGGCGTGTATCAATAGAAGGAAGAAGAACAGTTCCGAAGTATTCTATTCCTCTGAGAATTTGCTGTTGGGTTGGGTTTGCTATTACCCTCTCTATTCCTCTGAGAATTTTTTAGGTAGTTACCTTGAAGTGTTTCCGGGGCTTAGCGTCCCCGCGGCCCGGTCGTCGACCTACCTCCAGACCAGATAGTGGTCATGTTTTCCTTAACTCTTCTGTCTGCCATTGTCATGAGGTTCAGTTCCAGTAATCTTTCCTCATAGCTCATTCCTCTCAGCTCGAGGACAAGTCTTGTGGCATATCTCTGAACCTGTTTTTATGTTCGTTTTGTGTTTGACTAGATGTGGATTCCACGCTGGAGTCGCATATTCCAGTATTGGTCTGCCGTATGTGGTAAACAAGGTCCTAAATGATTCCTTACACAGTTTTCTGAAGGCAGTTCTTAAGTTCGCCAGTCTTGCATACTCTGCTGATGTTATAATTTTGATGTAGGCTTCAGTGGACAGGTCTGATATTACATCAACCCCCAGATCTTTCTCTCATCCTAACTCCTGAAGGATTTCTTCTCCCCGCTGGTACCTTGTGTTTGGCCTCCTGCTCCCTACTCCTATCTTCATCACTTTGCACTTGATCGAGTTAAACTTTAGTAGACATTCGTTGGACCATTCCTTTGGACTATCCAAATCATCCTGTGGCCTCTTTCTCTCCTCCTCTTTCTTAATCCTTCTCATAATTTTAGCATCATCAGCAAACATTGAGAGGAATGAGTGTAATCATTCTGAAAGTTCATTCATGTATATCAGAAACAGTATAGGTCCGAATACAGAACCCGGTGGGACTCCGCTGGTGATATCACGCCATTCTGAGGTCTCATCCCTCACAGTAACTATCTGCTTCCTGTTGTTTAGGTACTCCCTTATCCATTGGAGCCCCCTACCACTTACTCCAGCATGTTTCTCCAACTGTCACAATGTGTGACAGTGTGTGCCAGCTTGTGTGACTGTGTGTGACAGCGTGTGACAATTTGTGACTGTATGCATGTGTGTGACGCAGGATGGGGAAGAATGCTGTCAGGTGAGGTTGATATCATAAGACTCCAGCTTAGTTCGCAGCTGCTCTTGCTGGTGAACGATAGCAGGAAAAATTATAAGTCACATGCAAAGTAAAGCTAATGTTAATCATAATGTATTTACTTATTTGCTCTTTTAATAAAAAAATAGCTATAGAGTTCATCTTTAATTTTGTATATCTTTGTCTTGAAATTACTAGTTAAGGAAATAAATTATACATTTTGGATTCAGTTTTAGGAAGTCAGAAACCTTTTCTTATCCATGCCTAATTAATTATTCATTGTTATTTGTTTACGTTGTAATTTTAATCTGCCTTCATTATTTACATTCGTTAACAAAGAAAAGTTCAGCATACATGCAATTTATTGCAGGATTTCGAGGAATGTCCATGAGCGTGATGTGTTGCTGGAGAGGTAAAGGCTTCGGGGAGAGGCACACGAGGCGTTGTGTGGTTACCCAGGCTTCGAAGGCTGTTTGTTCAGAGGTCTTCTCTTTACTGTAATGTCAACAGTTGGGGGAGCGGTGGATCCCCAACTGGAACACGCAACACCAACCACACACAGCTGGCACGTGTAACGGGATGCTAATGTTAGAATTATCGCTATATACTGCTCCTGCTTCCTTATTTCAGGATTAACCATTTGGTTTACACGTAACTACAAGGTGGGAGGGGCGTAAGAGCAAGCTGACTTCATGATGCTGGGCACAAGGGCGGGCCCCACTTCCAAGGGGGGCATTAATCCAACTCTAACCCTCTATGTCACTACCCACAGAATCACCATAAATCTTATGGTTTATTGAGGCTACCTCTAAGCATCTGGCTTCCACCATTGGACAGACAGGCAGATATTCTCTATTATAAACACAAGCGTGGAGGGTACCCGGCGTTGCCCGGGTCTTGTCTATTTGTCTCCCATCTGTGCCTCTATCAATCCATCAAGATATCCACTTATCGTTGCTTTTATCTATCCATCTATCTGTCTATCTATCTATCCATGTGCTCATTTATCTCTCCAATTATCCGCCCATCTCATAATCATAAACCTGTCATCTTACAAATTACGTCTGAATTTGGCGGTTTGCTCATACGGCCGAAAATGGACGTAATTTGAAAAATATTTTTTTTTAAATAAATTTAGGATTTTTTTCCAAAACAGTAAGTTAGGGTCCTCTGGTAGGTTAGAAGGGCAGGAAATTCTCCTTAACATTCAAAACTTATGGAAAACGTTAATTGAAAATTCCTTTCCTATCCATACCAAGTAAAGCAGAGGACACAAACAGAAATGGAACAGTAGCCGATTTCATTTCAATTTACGTCCAATTTTGGCCTAGCGCGCATACAAGCGAATGGCGACGTTATTTTTAAGAGGACGGGTTGCTGGCTCTGTCAGTCTCGCATATAAATAAGATTGTCTACCATAACTGTGTGATGTCGCTGGTGGGAGGAGCTTAGCAGTGTGAAACATGAAAACACAGAATAGTTCCCACTATTCGTGATGAGCCCACCATGAGGCCCACCATGAGGCCCACCATCAGGCCCACCATCATGCCCACCATCAGGCCCACCATCAGGCCCACCATCAGGCCCACCATCAGGCCCACCATCAGGCCTCCAAGGACACCACCAAGAGGCCCACCATCAAGCCCACCATCAGGCCACACATCAGACCCACCATCAGGCCCCACCTCAGGCCCACCATCATGCCCACCATCAGGCCCACCATCAACCCACCATCAGGCCCACCATCAGCCACCATCATGGCCCACCATCAGCCCACCATCAGGCCCACCATCATGCCCACCATCATGCCCACCATCAGGCCCACCATCAGGCTCACCATCAGGACCCACCATCATGCCCACCATCATGCCCACCATCAGGCCCACCATCAGCCTATTATCAACCCACCATCAGGCCCACCATCAGGCCTACCTCAGCCCACCATCACGGCCCACCATCATGGCCACCATGAGCCCCACCATCAGGCCCACCATGAGCCCACCATCATGCCCACCATGAGGCCCACCATCAGGCCCACCATGAGNCCCCTTGTACCAGGCAGCTCTCATCACTAGCACCCCTTGTACCAGGCAGCTCTCATCACTAGCGCCCGCTTGTACCAGGCAGCTCTCATCACTAGCGCCCCTTGTACCAGGCAGCTCTCAACACTAGCGCCCCTTGTACCAGGCAGCTCTCATCACTAGCGCCCCTTTGTACCAGGCAGCTCTCACCACTAGCGCCCCTTGTACCAGGCAGCTCTCATCACTAGCGCCACCTTGTACCAGGCAGCTCTCATCACAGGCGCCCCCTTGCACCAGGCAGCTCTCATCACTAGCGCCCCTTGTACCACGCAGCTCTCATCACTAGCGCCCCTTGTACCAGGCAGCTCTCAGTACTAGCGCCCCTTGTACCAGGCAGCTCTCACCACTAGCGCCCCTTGTACCAGGCAGCTCTCACCACTAGAACCCCTTGTACCAGGCAGCTCTCACCACTAGCGCCCCCTTGTACCAGGCAGCTCTCACCACTAGCGCCACCTTGTACCAGGCAGCTCTCATCACTAGCGCCCCCTTGTACCAGGCAGCTCTCATCACTAGCGCCACCTTGTACCAGGCAGCTCTCATCACTAGCGCCCCTTGTACCAGGCAGCTCTCATCACTAGCACCCTCTTGTACCAAGCAGCTCTCACCACTAGCGCCCCCTTGTACCAGGCAGCTCTCATCACTAGCACCCCTTGTACCAGGCAGCTCTCACCACTAGCGCCCCTTGTACCAGGCAGCTCTCATCACTAGCGCCACCTTGTACCAGGCAGCTCTTATCACTAGCGCCACCTTGTACCAGGCAGCTCTCAACACTAGCGCCCCTTGTACCAGACAGCTCTCAACACTAGCACCCCCTTGTACCAGACAGCTCTCACCACTAGCACCCCTTGTACCAGACAGCTCTCAACACTAGCGCCCCTTGTACCAGGCAACTCTCAAAACTAGCACCCCCTTGTACCAGGCAGCTCTCACCACTAGCGCCACCTTGTACCAGGCAGCTCTCATCACTAGCGCCCCTTGTACCAGGCAGCTCTCATCACTAGCGCCCCTTGTACCAGGCAGCTCTCACCACTAGCGCCACCTTGTACCAGGCAGCTCTCACCACTAGCGCCACCTTGTACCAGGTAGCTCTCATCACTAGCGCCACCTTGTACCAGGCAGCTCTCACCACTAGCGCCACCTTGTACCAGGCAGCTCTCATCACTAGCGCCCCCTTGTACCAGGCAGCTGGTTGATACCTGGTTGATACCTGGTTGATGGGGTTCTGGGAGTTCTTCTACTCCCCAAGCCCGGCCCGAGGCCAGGCTCGACTTGTGAGAGTTTGATCCACCAGGCTGTTGCTTGGAGCGGCCCGCAGAGCCACATACCCACCACAGCCCGGCTGATCCGGGACTTCTCTTAGGAAACAGTCCAGTTTTCTCTTGAAGATGTCCACGGTTGTTCCGGCAATATTTCTTATAGTCGCTGGGAGGACGTTGAACAACCGCGGACCTCTGATGTTTATACAGTGTTCTCTGATTGTGCCTATGGCACCTCTGCTCTTCACTGGTTCAATCTTGCATTTTCTTCCATATCGTTCACTCCAGTACGTTGTTATTTTACTGTGTAGATTTGGGACCTGGCCCTCCAGTATTTTCCACGTGTATATTATTTGGTATCTCTCTCGTCTCCTTTCTAGAGAGTACATTTGGAGAGCTTTGAGACGATCCCAATAATTTAGGTGTTTTATCTCGTCTATGCGTGCCGTATATGTTCTCTGTATTCCCTCTATTTCAGCAATCTCTCCTGCTCTGAAGGGGGAAGTGAGTACTGAGCAGTATTCGAGACGGGACAACACAAGTGACTTGAAGAGTACAACCATTGTGATGGGATCCCTGGATTTGAAAGTTCTCGTAATCCATCCGATCATTTTTCTGGCTGATGCGATATTTGCTTGGTTATGCTCCCTAAACGTTAGATCGTCGGACATCATTATTCCCAAATCCTTGACATGCTGTTTTTCTACTATGGGAAGATTTGATTGTGTTTTGTACCCTGTATTATGTTTCAGATCCTCATTTTTGCCGTACCTGAGTACCTGAAATTTATCACTGTTAAACATCATATTATTTTCTGCTGCCCAATCGAAAACTTTGTTGACATCTGTTTGTAGTTTTTCAATGTCTTCAGCAGAGGTAATTTTCATGCTGATTTTTGTGTCATCTGCGAAGGATGACACGAAGCTGTGACGTGTATTTTTGTCTATATCAGATATGAGAATAAGGAACAGTAGCGGTGCAAGGACTGTACCTTGAGGTACAGAGCTTTTAACATCGCTTGGACTCGATTTTATCTGATTGACTGTTACTCTTTGTGTTCTGTTCGACAGGAATTGAGTATCCAGCGTCCTACTTTTCCAGTTATTCCCATTGACCTCATTTTGTGAGCTATCACCCCATGGTCACATTTGTCGAAAGCCTTTGCAAAGTCTGTGTATACAACATCTGCATTTTGCTTTTCTTCTAGGGCTTCTGTGATTTTGTCATAGTGGTTGAGTAACTGTGACAGACAGGATCTTCCCGCTCTAAATCCATGTTGTCCTGGATTGTGCAATTCATTGTTTTCCATAAAACTAGAAATTTGATTCCTAATCACTCTTTCAAACACTTTTATTATGTGTGATGTTAGTGCAACTGGCCTATAATTTTTTGCCAAGGCTTTACTCCCCCCCTTGTGCAACGGAGCTATATCTGCAGATTTAAGTGCTGCTGGTATCTCCCCTGTATCCAGGCTCTTTCTCCATATTACGCTGAGTGCTCTCGCTACTGGTACTTTACATTTCTTTATGAATATTGAATTCCATGAGTCAGGCCCAGGGGCTGAGTGCATGGGCATATTGTCAATTTCTCTTTCAAAGTCTTCCGAGTTTGTGGTAATATCCGTTATATTATCTGCAGCTTGAATGTCATTCATAAAGAAGCTGTCTGGGTCATCAACTTTCATGTTGTTAATTGGTGTGCTAAACATAGCCTCATACTGGCTTCTTAGAATTTCACTAATCTCTTTGTTGTCCTCTGTGTACGTACCTTCATTTGTAATTAACGGTCCAATACTGGTCGAGGTTTTGGATTTTGATTTAGCGTATGTGAAAAAATATTTCGGATTTTTCCTTATCTCTTGTATAGCTCTCTGTTCCATTTCCATTTCCTCAGCCTCATATGATCGCTTCAACGTTTGTTCGATTTCTTCGATCTCCCTGCTTAGGCTTATTTTCCTTGCTTGTGATAGTTGTGTCTGCCGAAGCATTTCCGTAATTTTTTTTCTTCTCCTGTACAGTCGTCTGCGTTCTCTTTCTAGAGTGTTCCTCTTTCTGCCCCTCCTCACCGGCACGTGCTTCAAGCAGACCTTGTAAGCTTCAGCTGTCAGTTGAGCTATTCCCTGTGTGGGAGTTTTGTCGCTTAAGACCGTCTCCCATTGAATGGTTGAAAGGTCTCCATTTATTTTTTCCCAGTCAATCCTCTTATTGTTGAAATTGAATTGATTGAATATTCCTTCTCGCTTGTTGGGTTCTCTTAGATCTACTACCGTTATTTATGCTAGTTCGCACTTCAATGAGCTTATGGTCTGAGTATGAAGTATCTGAGATTGTTATGTCTCTGATTAGTTCATCATGTTTGTGAATAACGTCTAGTGTGTTTTCGTTCCTAGTTGGTTCTGTAATCTGTTGATTGAGCGAGAATTTGTCACAGAATCTCAAAAGTTTCTCTGACCTGTGGCTGGTTATTTCCCCGGTCATTCCCTGCTATGATATTGTGTTTGCCATTCTCCATCTTAGACTCGGTAAATTGAAATCTCCAAGGAAGATAATATCTGGGCTGGTTTTGCTAGGTCATCAAGTATGTTCTCTATTTTGTGCATCTGCTCTGTGAATTCCTCAACCGTGTATCTGGCGGTTTATATTAAAATAATAGGTTTTAGTTTCTCTACCCTTAATTCCAAGTACCTCTACCACCTCATTAGTTGAGTTTTAGTAGTCTGTGCATACCAGGTCCTCTTTAATATACAGACCTACTCCCCCATTTGACCTAGTTTTTCTATCACATCTGTAAACTTATAATTTGGAATCCAGATTTCACCATCCATGTAATCTTTTGTAGAGTTTCCGTGAATGCCCCAAATATGGAGTTTGACTCTAATAGGAGCCCATTTATGAACTTGACTTTATTTCTTGACTTTGGCTTTAGACCTTGATGTTTGCAAAAAATGAATGATTGTCCATATTGTTGTCACTCTGGAAGGTTTTGGTGTCTCTCCCTCCTCTCTACCCTGACCCAGGGTTTGTTGTTGTGGCAATGGTTTGTCCAGTTTTGGAAGTGATATGGGGATGTGGTAGTCTCTGTGTAGTTGGGGGTGTAGCATGTGGGGGCTTGATGACGAAATGTAGTCCGTCTCGGGCATTTCCCCCTCCTCCATCCGTACTCCTGCCACGTTTCCTGCCTGTCTGTTTCTCCCTCTGTTTCTCTGCCTGCCTCTAAAAAATGTTCAGGGCTATTATATTGGACTTCCTCTCTTATATAGCGCTGTGTACCTCTGACGTGGAAATCGGGCAATGAAGATCGTAGCATTTCCTCTCATTAACTGAGAGTTTGCATAGCTTAGGGTGAAAATATCTACACTCAGTATCAAACGACATCTGCCTTTCCCTAACCAGTTTCCGGCATTTCCCGTGGGGTGCATGAATGAGCATTCCGTGCCTCTGGGCCCATATCTGCTCTGTCCTTTTGCATAATACCTGCAAATATTTTCATCT
>WNGS01003607.1:27303-42061 GCA_020271785.1 Procambarus virginalis
CCCCTTGTACCAGGCAGCTCTCATCACTAGCGCACCTTGTACCAGGCAGCTCTCATCACTAGCGCCCCTTGTACCAGGCAGCTCTCATCACTAGCGCCCCTTGTACCAGGCAGCTCTCATCACTAGCGCCACCTTGTACCAGGCAGCTCTCATCACTAGCGCCCCTTGTACCAGGCAGCTCTCACCACTAGCGCCACCTTGTACCAGGCAGCTCTCATCACTAGCGCCCCTTGTACCAGGCAGCTCTCACCACTAGCGCACCCTTACCAGCCCCACCACTATCAGCGCCACCTTGTACCAGGCAGCTCTCATCACTAGCGCCCCTTGTACCAGGCAGCTCTCATCACTAGCGCCCCTTGTACCAGGCAGCTCTCACCACTAGCGCCCCCTTGTACCAGGCAGCTCTCATCACTAGCGCCCCTTGTACCAGGCAGCTCTCATCACTAGCGCCCCTTGTACCAGGCAGCTCTCACCACTAGCGCCCCTTGTACCAGGCAGCTCTCACACTAGCGCCCTTGTACACAGGCAGCTCTCATCACTAGCGCCCCTTGTACCAGGCAGCTCTCATCACTAGCGCCCCCTTGTACCAGGCAGCTCTCATCACTAGCGCCCCTTGTACCAGGCAGCTCTCACACTAGCGCCCCTTGTACCAGGCAGCTCTCACACTAGCGCCCCTTGTACCAGGCAGCTCTCACCACTAGCGCCCCTTGTACCAGGCAGCTCTCATCACTAGCGCCCCTTGTACCAGGCAGCTCTCAACACTAGCGCCCCTTGTACCAGGCAGCTCTCATCACTAGCGCCCCCTTGTACCAGGCAGCTCTCATCACTAGCGCCCCTTGTACCAGGCAGCTCTCATCACTAGCGCCCCTTGTACCAGGCAGCTCTCATCACTAGCGCCCCTTGTACCAGGCAGC
The DNA here is from genome assembly GCA_020271785.1 of Procambarus virginalis. Lineage (NCBI taxonomy): Eukaryota > Metazoa > Arthropoda > Malacostraca > Decapoda > Cambaridae > Procambarus > Procambarus virginalis. The sequence goes on from WNGS01003607.1 coordinate 28,218, forward strand.
TCTCACCACTAGCGCCCCCTTGTACCAGGCAGCTCTCATCACTAGCGCCCCTTGTACCAGGCAGCTCTCATCACTAGCGCCCCTTGTACCAGGCAGCTCTCATCACTAGCGCCCCTTGTACCAGGCAGCTCTCATCACTAGCGCCCCTTGTACCAGGCAGCTCTCACACTAGCGCCCCTTGTACCAGGCAGCTCTCACACTAGCGCCCCTTGTACCAGGCAGCTCTCATCACTAGCGCCCCTTGTACCAGGCAGCTCTCATCACTAGCGCCCCTTGTACCAGGCAGCTCTCATCACTAGCGCCCCTTGTACCAGGCAGCTCTCATCACTAGCGCCCCTTGTACCAGGCAGCTCTCACCACTAGCGCCCCTTGTACCAGGCAGCTCTCACACTAGCGCCCCTTGTACCAGGCAGCTCTCATCACTAGCGCCCCCTTGTACCAGGCAGCTCTCACACTAGCGCCCCTTGTACCAGGCAGCTCTCATCACTAGCGCCCCTTGTACCAGGCAGCTCTCACCACTAGCGCCCCTTGTACCAGGCAGCTCTCACACTAGCGCCACCTTGTACCAGGCAGCTCTCACACTAGCGCCCCCTTGTACCAGGCAGCTCTCATCACTAGCGCCCCTTGTACCAGGCAGCTCTCATCACTAGCGCCCCTTGTACCAGGCAGCTCTCACCACTAGCGCCCCTTGTACCAGGCAGCTCTCACCACTAGCGCCCCTTGTACCAGGCAGCTCTCATCACTAGCGCCCCCTTGTACCAGGCAGCTCTCACCACTAGCGCCCCTTGTACCAGGCAGCTCTCATCACTAGCGCCCCTTGTACCAGGCAGCTCTCATCACTAGCGCCACCTTGTACCAGGCAGCTCTCATCACTAGCGCCCCTTGTACCAGGCAGCTCTCATCACTAGCGCCCCTTGTACCAGGCAGCTCTCACCACTAGCGCCCCTTGTACCAGGCAGCTCTCATCACTAGCGCCCCTTGTACCAGGCAGCTCTCCACTAGCGCCCCTTGTACCAGGCAGCTCTCATCACTAGCGCCCCTTGTACCAGGCAGCTCTCATCACTAGCGCCCCTTGTACCAGGCAGCTCTCATCACTAGCGCCCCTTGTACCAGGCAGCTCTCATCACTAGCGCCCCTTGTACCAGGCAGCTCTCACACTAGCGCCCCTTGTACCAGGCAGCTCTCACACTAGCGCCCCTTGTACCAGGCAGCTCTCATCACTAGCGCCCCTTGTACCAGGCAGCTCTCACCACTAGCGCCCCTTGTACCAGGCAGCTCTCATCACTAGCGCCCCCTTGTACCAGGCAGCTCTCATCACTAGCGCCCCTTGTACCAGGCAGCTCTCATCACTAGCGCCCCTTGTACCAGGCAGCTCTCATCACTAGCGCCCCTTGTACCAGGCAGCTCTCATCACTAGCGCCCCTTGTACCAGGCAGCTCTCATCACTAGCGCCCCTTGTACCAGGCAGCTCTCATCACTAGCGCCCCTTGTACCAGGCAGCTCTCATCACTAGCGCCCCTTGTACCAGGCAGCTCTCACCACTAGCGCCCCTTGTACCAGGCAGCTCTCATCACTAGCGCCCCTTGTACCAGGCAGCTCTCATCACTAGCGCCCCTTGTACCAGGCAGCTCTCATCACTAGCGCCCCTTGTACCAGGCAGCTCTCATCACTAGCGCCCCTTGTACCAGGCAGCTCTCATCACTAGCGCCCCTTGTACCAGGCAGCTCTCACCACTAGCGCCCCTTGTACCAGGCAGCTCTCATCACTAGCGCCCCTTGTACCAGGCAGCTCTCACCACTAGCGCCCCTTGTACCAGGCAGCTCTCATCACTAGCGCCCCTTGTACCAGGCAGCTCTCATCACTAGCGCCACCTTGTACCAGGCAGCTCTCATCACTAGCGCCCCTTGTACCAGGCAGCTCTCATCACTAGCGCCCCCTTGTACCAGGCAGCTCTCATCACTAGCGCCCCTTGTACCAGGCAGCTCTCATCACTAGCGCCCCTTGTACCAGGCAGCTCTCACCACTAGCGCCCCTTGTACCAGGCAGCTCTCATCACTAGCGCCCCTTGTACCAGGCAGCTCTCATCACTAGCGCCCCTTGTACCAGGCAGCTCTCATCACTAGCGCCCCTTGTACCAGGCAGCTCTCACCACTAGCGCCCCTTGTACCAGGCAGCTCTCACCACTAGCGCCCCTTGTACCAGGCAGCTCTCATCACTAGCGCCCCTTGTACCAGGCAGCTCTCATCACTAGCGCCCCTTGTACCAGGCAGCTCTCATCACTAGCGCCCCTTGTACCAGGCAGCTCTCATCACTAGCGCCCCCTTGTACCAGGCAGCTCTCATCACTAGCGCCCCTTGTACCAGGCAGCTCTCAACACTAGCGCCCCCTTGTACCAGGCAGCTCTCATCACTAGCGCCCCTTGTACCAGGCAGCTCTCACCACTAGCGCCCCTTGTACCAGGCAGCTCTCACCACTAGCGCCCCTTGTACCAGGCAGCTCTCACCACTAGCGCCCCTTGTACCAGGCAGCTCTCATCACTAGCGCCCCTTGTACCAGGCAGCTCTCATCACTAGCGCCCCTTGTACCAGGCAGCTCTCATCACTAGCGCCCCTTGTACCAGGCAGCTCTCATCACTAGCGCCCCTTGTACCAGGCAGCTCTCATCACTAGCGCCCCTTGTACCAGGCAGCTCTCACCACTAGCGCCCCTTGTACCAGGCAGCTCTCATCACTAGCGCCCCTTGTACCAGGCAGCTCTCATCACTAGCGCCCCTTGTACCAGGCAGCTCTCACCACTAGCGCCCCTTGTACCAGGCAGCTCTCATCACTAGCGCCCCTTGTACCAGGCAGCTCTCACACTAGCGCCCCTTGTACCAGGCAGCTCTCATCACTAGCGCCCCTTGTACCAGGCAGCTCTCATCACTAGCGCCCCCTTGTACCAGGCAGCTCTCATCACTAGCGCCCCCTTGTACCAGGCAGCTCTCACCACTAGCGCCCCTTGTACCAGGCAGCTCTCATCACTAGCGCCCCTTGTACCAGGCAGCTCTCATCACTAGCGCCCCTTGTACCAGGCAGCTCTCATCACTAGCGCCCCTTGTACCAGGCAGCTCTCATCACTAGCGCCCCCTTGTACCAGGCAGCTCTCACCACTAGCGCCCCCTTGTACCAGGCAGCTCTCATCACTAGCGCCCCTTGTACCAGGCAGCTCTCATCACTAGCGCCCCCTTGTACCAGGCAGCTCTCATCACTAGCGCCCCCTTGTACCAGGCAGCTCTCATCACTAGCGCCCCTTGTACCAGGCAGCTCTCATCACTAGCGCCCCCTTGTACCAGGCAGCTCTCATCACTAGCGCCCCTTGTACCAGGCAGCTCTCATCACTAGCGCCCCTTGTACCAGGCAGCTCTCACCACTAGCGCCCCTTGTACCAGGCAGCTCTCATCACTAGCGCCCCTTGTACCAGGCAGCTCTCACCACTAGCGCCCCCTTGTACCAGGCAGCTCTCATCACTAGCGCCCCTTGTACCAGGCAGCTCTCATCACTAGCGCCCCTTGTACCAGGCAGCTCTCATCACTAGCGCCCCTTGTACCAGGCAGCTCTCATCACTAGCGCCCCTTGTACCAGGCAGCTCTCATCACTAGCGCCCCTTGTACCAGGCAGCTCTCATCACTAGCGCCCCTTGTACCAGGCAGCTCTCACCACTAGCGCCCCTTGTACCAGGCAGCTCTCACCACTAGCGCCCCTTGTACCAGGCAGCTCTCATCACTAGCGCCCCTTGTACCAGGCAGCTCTCATCACTAGCGCCCCTTGTACCAGGCAGCTCTCATCACTAGCGCCCCTTGTACCAGGCAGCTCTCATCACTAGCGCCCCTTGTACCAGGCAGCTCTCATCACTAGCGCCCCTTGTACCAGGCAGCTCTCACCACTAGCGCCCCTTGTACCAGGCAGCTCTCATCACTAGCGCCCCTTGTACCAGGCAGCTCTCATCACTAGCGCCCCTTGTACCAGGCAGCTCTCATCACTAGCGCCCCTTGTACCAGGCAGCTCTCATCACTAGCGCCCCTTGTACCAGGCAGCTCTCACTAGCGCCCCTTGTACCAGGCAGCTCTCATCACTAGCGCCCCTTGTACCAGGCAGCTCTCATCACTAGCGCCCCTTGTACCAGGCAGCTCTCATCACTAGCGCCCCTTGTACCAGGCAGCTCTCATCACTAGCGCCCCTTGTACCAGGCAGCTCTCATCACTAGCGCCCCTTGTACCAGGCAGCTCTCATCACTAGCGCCCCTTGTACCAGGCAGCTCTCATCACTAGCGCCCCTTGTACCAGGCAGCTCTCATCACTAGCGCCCCTTGTACCAGGCAGCTCTCATCACTAGCGCCCCTTGTACCAGGCAGCTCTCATCACTAGCGCCCCTTGTACCAGGCAGCTCTCATCACTAGCGCCCCCTTGTACCAGGCAGCTCTCATCACTAGCGCCCCTTGTACCAGGCAGCTCTCATCACTAGCGCCCCTTGTACCAGGCAGCTCTCATCACTAGCGCCCCTTGTACCAGGCAGCTCTCACCACTAGCGCCCCTTGTACCAGGCAGCTCTCATCACTAGCGCCCCTTGTACCAGGCAGCTCTCATCACTAGCGCCCCTTGTACCAGGCAGCTCTCATCACTAGCGCCCCTTGTACCAGGCAGCTCTCATCACTAGCGCCCCTTGTACCAGGCAGCTCTCATCACTAGCGCCCCTTGTACCAGGCAGCTCTCATCACTAGCGCCCCTTGTACCAGGCAGCTCTCATCACTAGCGCCCCTTGTACCAGGCAGCTCTCACCACTAGCGCCCCTTGTACCAGGCAGCTCTCATCACTAGCGCCCCTTGTACCAGGCAGCTCTCATCACTAGCGCCCCCTTGTACCAGGCAGCTCTCATCACTAGCGCCCCTTGTACCAGGCAGCTCTCATCACTAGCGCCCCTTGTACCAGGCAGCTCTCATCACTAGCGCCCCTTGTACCAGGCAGCTCTCACCACTAGCGCCCCTTGTACCAGGCAGCTCTCATCACTAGCGCCCCTTGTACCAGGCAGCTCTCATCACTAGCGCCCCTTGTACCAGGCAGCTCTCATCACTAGCGCCCCTTGTACCAGGCAGCTCTCATCACTAGCGCCCCTTGTACCAGGCAGCTCTCATCACTAGCGCCCCTTGTACCAGGCAGCTCTCACCACTAGCGCCCCTTGTACCAGGCAGCTCTCATCACTAGCGCCCCTTGTACCAGGCAGCTCTCATCACTAGCGCCCCTTGTACCAGGCAGCTCTCATCACTAGCGCCCCTTGTACCAGGCAGCTCTCATCACTAGCGCCCCCTTGTACCAGGCAGCTCTCATCACTAGCGCCCCTTGTACCAGGCAGCTCTCATCACTAGCGCCCCTTGTACCAGGCAGCTCTCATCACTAGCGCCCCTTGTACCAGGCAGCTCTCACCACTAGCGCCCCTTGTACCAGGCAGCTCTCATCACTAGCGCCCCTTGTACCAGGCAGCTCTCATCACTAGCGCCCCTTGTACCAGGCAGCTCTCATCACTAGCGCCCCTTGTACCAGGCAGCTCTCACCACTAGCGCCCCTTGTACCAGGCAGCTCTCATCACTAGCGCCCCTTGTACCAGGCAGCTCTCATCACTAGCGCCCCTTGTACCAGGCAGCTCTCATCACTAGCGCCCCTTGTACCAGGCAGCTCTCATCACTAGCGCCCCTTGTACCAGGCAGCTCTCATCACTAGCGCCCCTTGTACCAGGCAGCTCTCATCACTAGCGCCCCTTGTACCAGGCAGCTCTCATCACTAGCGCCCCTTGTACCAGGCAGCTCTCATCACTAGCGCCCCTTGTACCAGGCAGCTCTCATCACTAGCGCCCCTTGTACCAGGCAGCTCTCACCACTAGCGCCCCTTGTACCAGGCAGCTCTCATCACTAGCGCCCCTTGTACCAGGCAGCTCTCATCACTAGCGCCCCTTGTACCAGGCAGCTCTCATCACTAGCGCCCCTTGTACCAGGCAGCTCTCATCACTAGCGCCCCTTGTACCAGGCAGCTCTCATCACTAGCGCCCCTTGTACCAGGCAGCTCTCATCACTAGCGCCCCTTGTACCAGGCAGCTCTCATCACTAGCGCCCCTTGTACCAGGCAGCTCTCATCACTAGCGCCCCTTGTACCAGGCAGCTCTCATCACTAGCGCCCCTTGTACCAGGCAGCTCTCATCACTAGCGCCCCTTGTACCAGGCAGCTCTCATCACTAGCGCCCCTTGTACCAGGCAGCTCTCATCACTAGCGCCCCTTGTACCAGGCAGCTCTCATCACTAGCGCCCCTTGTACCAGGCAGCTCTCATCACTAGCGCCCCTTGTACCAGGCAGCTCTCATCACTAGCGCCCCTTGTACCAGGCAGCTCTCATCACTAGCGCCCCTTGTACCAGGCAGCTCTCATCACTAGCGCCCCTTGTACCAGGCAGCTCTCATCACTAGCGCCCCTTGTACCAGGCAGCTCTCATCACTAGCGCCCCTTGTACCAGGCAGCTCTCATCACTAGCGCCCCTTGTACCAGGCAGCTCTCATCACTAGCGCCCCTTGTACCAGGCAGCTCTCATCACTAGCGCCCCTTGTACCAGGCAGCTCTCATCACTAGCGCCCCTTGTACCAGGCAGCTCTCATCACTAGCGCCCCTTGTACCAGGCAGCTCTCATCACTAGCGCCCCTTGTACCAGGCAGCTCTCATCACTAGCGCCCCTTGTACCAGGCAGCTCTCATCACTAGCGCCCCTTGTACCAGGCAGCTCTCATCACTAGCGCCCCTTGTACCAGGCAGCTCTCATCACTAGCGCCCCTTGTACCAGGCAGCTCTCATCACTAGCGCCCCTTGTACCAGGCAGCTCTCATCACTAGCGCCCCTTGTACCAGGCAGCTCTCATCACTAGCGCCCCTTGTACCAGGCAGCTCTCATCACTAGCGCCCCTTGTACCAGGCAGCTCTCATCACTAGCGCCCCTTGTACCAGGCAGCTCTCATCACTAGCGCCCCTTGTACCAGGCAGCTCTCATCACTAGCGCCCCTTGTACCAGGCAGCTCTCATCACTAGCGCCCCTTGTACCAGGCAGCTCTCATCACTAGCGCCCCTTGTACCAGGCAGCTCTCACCACTAGCGCCCCTTGTACCAGGCAGCTCTCATCACTAGCGCCCCTTGTACCAGGCAGCTCTCATCACTAGCGCCCCTTGTACCAGGCAGCTCTCATCACTAGCGCCCCTTGTACCAGGCAGCTCTCATCACTAGCGCCCCTTGTACCAGGCAGCTCTCATCACTAGCGCCCCTTGTACCAGGCAGCTCTCATCACTAGCGCCCCTTGTACCAGGCAGCTCTCATCACTAGCGCCCCTTGTACCAGGCAGCTCTCATCACTAGCGCCCCTTGTACCAGGCAGCTCTCATCACTAGCGCCCCTTGTACCAGGCAGCTCTCATCACTAGCGCCCCTTGTACCAGGCAGCTCTCATCACTAGCGCCCCTTGTACCAGGCAGCTCTCATCACTAGCGCCCCTTGTACCAGGCAGCTCTCATCACTAGCGCCCCTTGTACCAGGCAGCTCTCATCACTAGCGCCCCTTGTACCAGGCAGCTCTCATCACTAGCGCCCCTTGTACCAGGCAGCTCTCATCACTAGCGCCCCTTGTACCAGGCAGCTCTCATCACTAGCGCCCCTTGTACCAGGCAGCTCTCATCACTAGCGCCCCTTGTACCAGGCAGCTCTCATCACTAGCGCCCCTTGTACCAGGCAGCTCTCACCACTAGCGCCCCTTGTACCAGGCAGCTCTCATCACTAGCGCCCCTTGTACCAGGCAGCTCTCATCACTAGCGCCCCTTGTACCAGGCAGCTCTCATCACTAGCGCCCCTTGTACCAGGCAGCTCTCATCACTAGCGCCCCTTGTACCAGGCAGCTCTCACCACTAGCGCCCCTTGTACCAGGCAGCTCTCATCACTAGCGCCCCTTGTACCAGGCAGCTCTCATCACTAGCGCCCCTTGTACCAGGCAGCTCTCATCACTAGCGCCCCTTGTACCAGGCAGCTCTCACCACTAGCGCCCCTTGTACCAGGCAGCTCTCATCACTAGCGCCCCTTGTACCAGGCAGCTCTCATCACTAGCGCCCCTTGTACCAGGCAGCTCTCACCACTAGCGCCCCTTGTACCAGGCAGCTCTCATCACTAGCGCCCCTTGTACCAGGCAGCTCTCATCACTAGCGCCCCTTGTACCAGGCAGCTCTCATCACTAGCGCCCCTTGTACCAGGCAGCTCTCATCACTAGCGCCCCTTGTACCAGGCAGCTCTCATCACTAGCGCCCCTTGTACCAGGCAGCTCTCATCACTAGCGCCCCTTGTACCAGGCAGCTCTCATCACTAGCGCCCCTTGTACCAGGCAGCTCTCATCACTAGCGCCCCTTGTACCAGGCAGCTCTCATCACTAGCGCCCCTTGTACCAGGCAGCTCTCATCACTAGCGCCCCTTGTACCAGGCAGCTCTCATCACTAGCGCCCCTTGTACCAGGCAGCTCTCATCACTAGCGCCCCTTGTACCAGGCAGCTCTCATCACTAGCGCCCCTTGTACCAGGCAGCTCTCATCACTAGCGCCCCTTGTACCAGGCAGCTCTCATCACTAGCGCCCCTTGTACCAGGCAGCTCTCATCACTAGCGCCCCTTGTACCAGGCAGCTCTCACCACTAGCGCCCCTTGTACCAGGCAGCTCTCATCACTAGCGCCCCTTGTACCAGGCAGCTCTCACCACTAGCGCCCCTTGTACCAGGCAGCTCTCATCACTAGCGCCCCTTGTACCAGGCAGCTCTCACCACTAGCGCCCCTTGTACCAGGCAGCTCTCATCACTAGCGCCCCTTGTACCAGGCAGCTCTCACCACTAGCGCCCCTTGTACCAGGCAGCTCTCACCACTAGCGCCCCTTGTACCAGGCAGCTCTCATCACTAGCGCCCCTTGTACCAGGCAGCTCTCACCACTAGCGCCCCTTGTACCAGGCAGCTCTCATCACTAGCGCCCCTTGTACCAGGCAGCTCTCATCACTAGCGCCCCTTGTACCAGGCAGCTCTCATCACTAGCGCCCCCTTGTACCAGGCAGCTCTCATCACTAGCGCCCCTTGTACCAGGCAGCTCTCATCACTAGCGCCCCTTGTACCAGGCAGCTCTCACCACTAGCGCCCCTTGTACCAGGCAGCTCTCATCACTAGCGCCCCTTGTACCAGGCAGCTCTCACCACTAGCGCCCCTTGTACCAGGCAGCTCTCATCACTAGCGCCCCTTGTACCAGGCAGCTCTCATCACTAGCGCCCCTTGTACCAGGCAGCTCTCATCACTAGCGCCCCTTGTACCAGGCAGCTCTCATCACTAGCGCCCCTTGTACCAGGCAGCTCTCATCACTAGCGCCCCTTGTACCAGGCAGCTCTCATCACTAGCGCCCCTTGTACCAGGCAGCTCTCATCACTAGCGCCCCTTGTACCAGGCAGCTCTCATCACTAGCGCCCCTTGTACCAGGCAGCTCTCATCACTAGCGCCCCTTGTACCAGGCAGCTCTCATCACTAGCGCCCCTTGTACCAGGCAGCTCTCATCACTAGCGCCCCTTGTACCAGGCAGCTCTCATCACTAGCGCCCCTTGTACCAGGCAGCTCTCACCACTAGCGCCCCTTGTACCAGGCAGCTCTCATCACTAGCGCCCCTTGTACCAGGCAGCTCTCATCACTAGCGCCCCTTGTACCAGGCAGCTCTCATCACTAGCGCCCCTTGTACCAGGCAGCTCTCATCACTAGCGCCCCTTGTACCAGGCAGCTCTCACCACTAGCGCCCCTTGTACCAGGCAGCTCTCATCACTAGCGCCCCTTGTACCAGGCAGCTCTCACCACTAGCGCCCCTTGTACCAGGCAGCTCTCACCACTAGCGCCCCTTGTACCAGGCAGCTCTCATCACTAGCGCCCCTTGTACCAGGCAGCTCTCACCACTAGCGCCCCTTGTACCAGGCAGCTCTCATCACTAGCGCCCCTTGTACCAGGCAGCTCTCATCACTAGCGCCCCTTGTACCAGGCAGCTCTCATCACTAGCGCCCCTTGTACCAGGCAGCTCTCATCACTAGCGCCCCCTTGTACCAGGCAGCTCTCATCACTAGCGCCCCTTGTACCAGGCAGCTCTCATCACTAGCGCCCCTTGTACCAGGCAGCTCTCACCACTAGCGCCCCTTGTACCAGGCAGCTCTCACCACTAGCGCCCCTTGTACCAGGCAGCTCTCATCACTAGCGCCCCTTGTACCAGGCAGCTCTCATCACTAGCGCCCCTTGTACCAGGCAGCTCTCATCACTAGCGCCCCTTGTACCAGGCAGCTCTCATCACTAGCGCCCCTTGTACCAGGCAGCTCTCATCACTAGCGCCCCTTGTACCAGGCAGCTCTCACCACTAGCGCCCCTTGTACCAGGCAGCTCTCATCACTAGCGCCCCTTGTACCAGGCAGCTCTCATCACTAGCGCCCCTTGTACCAGGCAGCTCTCACCACTAGCGCCCCCTTGTACCAGGCAGCTCTCATCACTAGCGCCCCTTGTACCAGGCAGCTCTCACCACTAGCGCCCCTTGTACCAGGCAGCTCTCACCACTAGCGCCCCTTGTACCAGGCAGCTCTCACCACTAGCGCCCCTTGTACCAGGCAGCTCTCATCACTAGCGCCCCTTGTACCAGGCAGCTCTCACCACTAGCGCCCCTTGTACCAGGCAGCTCTCATCACTAGCGCCCCTTGTACCAGGCAGCTCTCATCACTAGCGCCCCTTGTACCAGGCAGCTCTCACCACTAGCGCCCCTTGTACCAGGCAGCTCTCATCACTAGCGCCCCTTGTACCAGGCAGCTCTCAACACTAGCGCCCCTTGTACCAGGCAGCTCTCACCACTAGCGCCCCTTGTACCAGGCAGCTCTCATCACTAGCGCCCCTTGTACCAGGCAGCTCTCATCACTAGCGCCCCTTGTACCAGGCAGCTCTCATCACTAGCGCCCCTTGTACCAGGCAGCTCTCACCACTAGCGCCCCTTGTACCAGGCAGCTCTCATCACTAGCGCCCCTTGTACCAGGCAGCTCTCACCACTAGCGCCCCTTGTACCAGGCAGCTCTCATCACTAGCGCCCCTTGTACCAGGCAGCTCTCACCACTAGCGCCCCTTGTACCAGGCAGCTCTCACCACTAGCGCCCCTTGTACCAGGCAGCTCTCATCACTAGCGCCCCTTGTACCAGGCAGCTCTCACCACTAGCGCCCCCTTGTACCAGGCAGCTCTCATCACTAGCGCCCCTTGTACCAGGCAGCTCTCACCACTAGCGCCCCCTTGTACCAGGCAGCTCTCATCACTAGCGCCCCCTTGTACCAGGCAGCTCTCATCACTAGCGCCCCCTTGTACCAGGCAGCTCTCACCACTAGCGCCCCCTTGTACCAGGCAGCTCTCACCACTAGCGCCACCTTGTACCAGGCAGCTCTCACCACTAGCGCCCCTTGTACCAGGCAGCTCTCACCACTAGCGCCCCTTGTACCAGGCAGCTCTCATCACTAGCGCCCCTTGTACCAGGCAGCTCTCACCACTAGCGCCCCTTGTACCAGGCAGCTCTCATCACTAGCGCCCCTTGTACCAGGCAGCTCTCACACTAGCGCCCCTTGTACCAGGCAGCTCTCACCACTAGCGCCCCCTTGTACCAGGCAGCTCTCATCACTAGCGCCCCTTGTACCAGGCAGCTCTCACACTAGCGCCCCTTGTACCAGGCAGCTCTCACCACTAGCGCCCCTTGTACCAGGCAGCTCTCACCACTAGCGCCCCTTGTACCAGGCAGCTCTCATCACTAGCGCCCCTTGTACCAGGCAGCTCTCACCACTAGCGCCCCTTGTACCAGGCAGCTCTCATCACTAGCGCCCCCTTGTACCAGGCAGCTCTCATCACTAGCGCCCCTTGTACCAGGCAGCTCTCACCACTAGCGCCCCTTGTACCAGGCAGCTCTCATCACTAGCGCCCCTTGTACCAGGCAGCTCTCATCACTAGCGCCACCTTGTACCAGGCAGCTCTCATCACTAGCGCCCCTTGTACCAGGCAGCTCTCATCACTAGCGCCCCTTGTACCAGGCAGCTCTCATCACTAGCGCCCCTTGTACCAGGCAGCTCTCACCACTAGCGCCCCTTGTACCAGGCAGCTCTCACCACTAGCGCCCCTTGTACCAGGCAGCTCTCATCACTAGCGCCCCTTGTACCAGGCAGCTCTCACCACTAGCGCCCCCTTGTACCAGGCAGCTCTCACCACTAGCGCCCCTTGTACCAGGCAGCTCTCATCACTAGCGCCCCCTTGTACCAGGCAGCTCTCATCACTAGCGCCCCTTGTACCAGGCAGCTCTCATCACTAGCGCCCCTTGTACCAGGCAGCTCTCATCACTAGCACCATTGTACCAGCCCCCCCCCCCCAGGCAGCTCTCACACTAGCGCCCCCTTGTACCAGGCAGCTCTCACCACTAGCGCCCCTTGTACCAGGCAGCTCTCACCACTAGCGCCCCTTGTACCAGGCAGCTCTCACCACTAGCGCCCCTTGTACCAGGCAGCTCTCATCACTAGCGCCCCTTGTACCAGGCAGCTCTCACCACTAGCGCCCCTTGTACCAGGCAGCTCTCATCACTAGCCCCTTGTACAGGCAGCTCTCATCACTAGCGCCCCTTGTACCAGGCAGCTCTCACCACTAGCGCCCCCTTGTACCAGGCAGCTCTCATCACTAGCGCCCCTTGTACCAGGCAGCTCTCAACACTAGCGCCCCTTGTACCAGGCAGCTCTCACCACTAGCGCCACTTGTACCAGGCAGCTCTCATCACTAGCCCCCTGTACCAGGCAGCTCTCATCACTAGCGCCCCTTGTACCAGGCAGCTCTCATCACTAGCGCCCCTTGTACCAGGCAGCTCTCATCACTAGCGCCCCTTGTACCAGGCAGCTCTCAACACTAGCGCCCCTTGTACCAGGCAGCTCTCACCACTAGCGCCCCTTGTACCAGGCAGCTCTCACACTAGCGCCCCTTGTACCAGGCAGCTCTCACACTAGCGCCCCCTTGTACCAGGCAGCTCTCACCACTAGCGCACCCTTGTACCAGGCAGCTCTCATCACTAGCGCCCCTTGTACCAGGCAGCTCTCATCACTAGCGCCCCTTGTACCAGGCAGCTCTCATCACTAGCGCCCCTTGTACCAGGCAGCTCTCATCACTAGCGCCCCTTGTACCAGGCAGCTCTCACCACTAGCGCCCCCTTGTACCAGGCAGCTCTCACCACTAGCGCCCCTTGTACCAGGCAGCTCTCACCCTAGCGCACCTTGTACCAGGCAGCTCTCATCACTAGCGCCCCTTGTACCAGGCAGCTCTCATCACTAGCGCCCCCTTGTACCAGGCAGCTCTCACACACTAGCGCCCCTTGTACCAGGCAGCTCTCACCACTAGCGCCCCTTGTACCAGGCAGCTCTCACCACTAGCGCCCCTTGTACCAGGCAGCTCTCATCACTAGCGCCCCTTGTACCAGGCAGCTCTCATCACTAGCGCCCCTTGTACCAGGCAGCTCTCATCACTAGCGCCCTTGTACCAGGCAGCTCTCATCACTAGCGCCCCCTTGTACCAGGCAGCTCTCATCACTAGCGCCCCTTGTACCAGGCAGCTCTCACCACTAGCGCCCTTGTACCAGGCAGCTCTCATCACTAGCGCCCCTTGTACCAGGCAGCTCTCACCACTAGCGCCCCTTGTACCAGGCAGCTCTCATCACTAGCGCCCCTTGTACCAGGCAGCTCTCATCACTAGCGCCCCCTTG
>WNGS01003609.1:0-17791 GCA_020271785.1 Procambarus virginalis
GACAAGCAAATTTAGGATAAATTGTTAGAATGTCTTCCAATCGAGACTGGCCTCAGGCCCGGCTCGGGGAGTTGAAGAACTTCGAAACCCTCTCCAGGTATGCAATATAGCTGAGTCTGTGAAATAGTTACATAGTTGATTATACAGTAGGCCGGGAGGTCAAATATCTTTTACAGTTTCACATTCAATAATGCAGTGTAAGAGTGAATGATTTAGTGGTGTGTCAGAGAGTTTACAAACTGAACATTGTGGTAGTTGCTCAGCCTCACTACCTGGTTGATGGGGTTCTGAGAGTTCTTCTACTCCCCAAGGCCAGGCTTGGCTTGTAAGAGTTTGGTCCATTAGGCTGTTCCGTGGAGCGGCCCGCAGGCCCACACATCCACAACCCGTTGGTCCGGCACTCCTTGAAGAAAACTGTCTAGTTTCCTCTTGAAGATGTCCACGGTTGTTCCGGCAATATTTCTTATAGTCGCTGGGAGGACGTTGAACAACCGCGGACCTCTGATGTTTATACAGTGTTCTCTGATTGTGCCTATGGCACCTCTCCTCTTCACTGGTTCTATTCTGTATGTTCTTCCGGGTCTTCTGCTTCAGTACGTTGTTATTATTCTACTGCGCAAATTTGGGACCTAGCCCTCCAGTATCTTTCATGTATATATTATTTGGTACCTTTCTCGTCTCATACCTAAAGAGGACATTTTGAGAGCTTTGAGACGGTTCCAAAATTTCTATGCGTGCCGTATATGTTCTCTGTATTCCCTTTAATTCAGAGATCTCTCCTGCTCTAAATGGGAAAGCGAGTACTCAAGACGGGACAGCTCCAGTAACATGCAGCCTCTCTGACGACATGACAAGGACCCAACATGCAGCCACCGTCACAACATAACAAGGACCTAACATGCAGCCACCGTCACAACATGACAAGGACCCAACATGCAGCCACCGTCACAACATGATAAGGACCCAACATGCTGCCACCGTCACAACATGACAAGGACCCAGCATGCAGCCAGCTTCACCACATAGTAAGGAGGCAACAGTAAGCAAGAGCGCCGCCCTGCTGCTGCTGTGACTCTGGCCTTGGTGTACATTGTAACCCAAGTTTAAAACAGTTGATTCTCGCGCCGTTGTGGTGTGGGTAGCAAACCCCCAGCCTGGCCAGGCTCACCCATTACTCTTCACTGACAGCCACCTGCAAAGCTGTACACCAATCCACTCCTACGGACATCTGTAAACTTATTCGTACATACATATACATATGAACGTATATCACATGTACAGTTCCAAATCTAAAAAGATAACGTCGCAACACTCGCAAAAATGAGTAAACATATTTTTGCTACGAAAATTTTGAGGGGGGGGAAGAGGGAGAAAATCTTCCCAATAACAAAAATATGGAAGACTACTGAAAAGTGCAAGAAATGCTTGGCACGGTACACAAATGTGGAGCTCAGGTGGGGGGGGGACACTGAACACGACCAGGTGGACAATAGGAGTTGTGTGAACACACAAGACTGTGAAGGATAGGATGCAGTACTGTGGAGAGTGAGGAGGCAGAGCAGCACACGAGACAACACACCACAACAACAAGACGGACAAGTGCCAGTCGCCTGTTTTTAAGAATGAAGTTTAATGCAGCAGAGCCTAAGTGAGGGCTACTGGCAGGCTCCAACACCATTATGCACTTACCCACACACTTTATATAAATAATAATAATATAATAATTACACTTGTTACATCATTGTATAAGTTATACATGTAGTGGACATGTCCACTACATGTCCAACCGTGGACATGTCCACTACATGTTCAACCGTGGACATGTCCACTACATGTTCAACCGTGGACATGTCCACTACATGTCCAACCGTGGACATGTCCACTACATGTCCAACCGTGGACATGTCCACTACATGTTCAACCGTGGACATGTCCACTACATGTCCAACCGTGGACATGTCCACTACATGTTCAACCGTGGACATGTCCACTACATGTCCAACCGTGGACATGTCCACTACATGTCCAACCGTGGACATGTCCACTACATGTTCAACCGTGGACATGTCCACTACATGTCCAACCGTGGACATCTTCAAGAGGAAACTATATTTATTCCTCCAAGGAGTGCCGGACCAACCGAGCTGTGGTGGGTATGTGGGCCTGCGGGCCGCTCCAAGCAACAGCCTGGTGGACCAAACTCTCACAAGTCAAGCCTGGCCTCGGGCCGGGCTTGGGGAGTAGAAGAACTCCCAGAACCCCATCAACCAGGTATCAAGCAGGTATAGAGGTTATAGCAGAGTTACTGTTGTTTTTAAAAGGCTGCGTTCAGGTAAGAACGGGCAGACGCACGCTAATACATCCATGATCACTCATTCACTTCCCGGAACCAAAGAGCCGAAGCTCAACCCCCCCCCCCGCAAGCACATCTAGGTGAGCACGCTGTGGTGCCAGAAACGAGAGTATTACTGAGGGTGTGAGATGTTGGATGTGTTGTATGACCGTGACCATGTTCACCATGTTGTAGTCAACATGGAATGTCCAGCTTTCCATATGTAAGGTACCAGGCAAATAAGACCGACAAACAGCCTCGAGGAAAGCAGCCACGATACTATTTACCAGGAAGATATTTTAGCAAGAGGAGGAAGAGAAGAATGGCTAAAATGTCCAGACTCTACCACCAACTCGGTCAAATGCTGGAGAGGACGCAAACACAGTGGCCTCCTTACCAGAGCCTCAGATATTAACACCAAGTAAAGCATCCAGCACTTCTACAAACATAACATCATTCTTATTTGCCAACATTCAAGGTATAAAAACACGCAAATGTAACAAAGTGCACTTCATAGATGGCCTCCTACACCAAGGACTGACTCACCAAGTGCTTCACACTCATACAAAACTCACACCAAGGACTACCATGATGGTGAAATATAGATCTCAGAACAAATCCACAAGGGCCGTGACGAGGATTCGAACCTGCGTCCAGGAGCATCCCAGACACTGCCTTAATCGACTGAGCTACGACAATTATGATGTAACATGATGTAACAAGTGTAATTATTATTATTATTTACTACGACTTGTGGATTTGTTCATTTGATGCATCACGTTAGTGTGATCTCTGTGTGTATAGATCTCAGAGAACAATCTTTTCAGATGTGACAGGAAACACAGGCTTCAGGGTGGGGTCAGCCTCTACATCAAAGACACACTCATCTGTTCTGAGCTGCTAAACACCACAAATGCTATGGTGGAAGTGCTGATAATCAAAATAAAGATCTTAAATGTAGTTATTGTCCTTGTATATAAGTCACCGGAGGCAAACCCTCAGCAGTTTGAAGATCAACTAATGAAAATAGAATACTGCTTGGAAAACCTCACAAATCCAGCCCCAATATCCTGCTTGGGGACTTCAACCTACGACTTGATAAGGAGACGAGAGAGATACCAAATAATATACACATGGAAAATACTGGAGGGCCAGGTCCCAAATCTGCACAGTAAAATAACAACGTACTGGAGTGAACGATATGGAAGAAAATGCAAGATTGATCCAGTGAAGGCAGAGGTGCCATAGGCACAATCAGAGAGCACTGTATAAACATCAGAGGTCCGCGGTTTTTCAACGTCCTCCCAGCGACTATAAGAAATATTGCCGGAACAACCGTGGACATCTTCAAGATAAAACTGGACTGTTTTCTAAGAGAAGTTCCGGACCAGCCGGGCTGTGGTGGGTATGTGGGCCTGCGGGCCGCTCCAAGCAACAGCCTGGTGGACCAAGCTCTCACAAGTCGAGCCTGGCCTCGGGCCGGGCTTGGGGAGTAGAACAACTCCCAGAACCCCATCAACCAGGTATCAAACAACCCAAATTAATTTTTCATGGATATGATATCAACATCAAATCATATATCAGACGTCACTCTATCCCCACTGGATTTTGAAGAAGCCATAAACAGTATGCCTATGCACTCTGCACCAGGCCCGGATTCTTGGAACTCTATATTCATCAAGAACTGTAAAAAACCATTATCGCAGGCCCTTCACATTCTGTGGAGACAAAGCCTAGATACTGGCGTTATCCCTGACATACTAAAAACAGAAGAGATAGCACCACTCCATAAAGAAGGAAATAAGGCAGAGGCAAAAAATTACAGACCGATAGCACTAACATCGCACATCATAAAAAAATTTGAGAGAGTGCTAAGAAGTGAGATCACAAAATACATGGTATCACAGCATCTCCATAACCCCGGACAACATGGTTCAGAACAGGGCGCTCTTGCCTATCACAGTTGCTGGACCACTATGACATGGCATTAGATGACATAGAGACAAACAAAACGCTGAATTAATTTACATAGATTTCGCAAAAGCCGTCGACAAATGTGACCATGGTGTTATTGCACACAAAATGCGTTCAAAATTAATTACCGGAAAAATAGGCAGATGGATCTACAATTTCCTGACTAACAGAACCCAATGTGTAATAGTCAACAAAATCAAATCCGGTCCATCAATTGTGAAGAGCTCAGTCCCCCAGGGTACTGTGCTTGCTCCAGTACCTTTTCTCATCCTCATATCAGACATAGACAAGGACACAACCTATATCACTGTATCATCCTTTGCAGATGACATTAGGATCTTCATGAGAGTAGGCAACATAGAGGACATGGCAAACCTCCAATCAGATGTAGATCAGGTCTTTCTATGGGCTACAGAAAATAATATGGCGTTTAACAAAGATAAGTTCTAGCTCATGCGCTACGGAAAAAAATAAAAAAATATAAATGGAAACTACGTACAAAATTTAGTCAAATCGTAACATAGAACGGAAATGCAATGTAAAGGATCTGGGTGTACTCATGTCGGAAGACCTTACCTTTAAAGAACACAATAAAGTAGCCGTCACAACTGCAAGAAAAATGACAGGTTGGATAACAAGAACTTTTCACACTAGAGATGCTGTACCGATGATGATACTTTTCAAGACGCTTGTGCTCTCTAGAGTGTAGTACTGCTGCACAATGACAGCCCCTTTCAAAGCTGGAGAAATTGCTGACCTGGAGAGCGTGCAGAGATCCTTTACTGCTAGAATCCACTCAGTAAAACATCTAAACTACTGGGACCGACTAAAGAGCCTAAATCTACATTCTTTTGAGCGTAGGCTGGAGAGATACATAATAATTTACTCATTGAAAATAGTAGAGGGGCTGGTCCCAAACCTGCACACAGAAATAACACCACATGAGACCAGAAGACATGGCAGGATGTGCAGAATATCCCCGTTAAAAAGCAGAGGTGCAACAGGTACTCTGAGAGAGAGAACTATCAACATCAGAGGCCCGAGACTGTTCAACACGCTTCCACTACACATAACTGGCCGACCCCTCACAGTGTTCAAGAGAGAACTGGATAAACACCTCCAAAGGATACCTGATCAACCGGGCTGTGACTCGTACGTCAGGCTGCGAGCAGCCGCGTCCAACAGCCTGGATGACCAGTCCAGCAACAAGGAGGCCTGGTCGAGGATTGCGCCGCGGGGACGTTGCGCCATGAAATCATAGGAAGATAAGGCGATAAATAATTCACAACCGAGGGGTCTCTAGCGGGGACAGTGACTTGACCACGTTTCTTTGCACCTGATGCACCTAGCAGGTGATCCCAGGACCCACACAACTGTTGTGGATTGCACCCCAGGGGAAGGACAGTAGTTTAGTTTTTTTTTAGTTTAGTTCATTTATTATGCACCCCATACCCATCTTGTGGGCGGTAGTGGAAAGGGTTACAGAGGCACATAATGGGCTCAGGGACTGAACCCCACAATTCATTTAGCTAAGCAAGTTACAGTCTTGATGAGCTAGTTACAAAATTCAATATAAGTCGTCACATCAACAATGGGTTCAAGATCGACCTCAAGTACAGGTTCTAAATTAAGCAACTGACATATGTGGAGAGCTAGTGTCACAATTATATGTTTGTCCTGCACACCGCCCCCNGCCCGCGGGGTCACACACTCACCTGGGTGACGCCCGCGGGGTCACACACCCACCTGAGTGACGCCCGCGGGGTCACACACCCACCTGGGTGACGCCCGCGGGGTCACACCCCACCTGGGTGACGCCCGCGGGGTCACACACCCACCTGGGTGACGCCCGCGGGGTCACACACCCACCTGAGTGACGCCCGCGGGGTCACACACCCACCTGGGTGACGCCCGCGGGGTCACACACCCACCTGGGTGACGCCCGCGGGTCACACACCCACCTGAGTGACGCCCGCGGGGTCACACACCCACCTGAGTGACGCCCGCGGGGTCACACACCCACCTGAGTGACGCCCGCGGGGTCACACACTCACCTGGGTGACGCCCGCGGGGTCACACACCCACCTGGGTGACGCCCGCGGGGTCACACACCCACCTGAGTGACGCCCGCGGGGTCACACACCCACCTGAGTGACGCCCGCGGGGTCACACACCCACCTGGGTGACGCCCGCGGGGTCACACACCCACCTGAGTGACGCCCGCGGGGTCACACACCCACCTGAGTGACGCCCGCGGGGTCACACACCCACCTGAGTGACGCCCGCGGGGTCACACACCTATGGTCCGCTTCATAAGCCTACCCCCCGCCCCTTGTACCCAGTTACAGGTGTAAGGGTTGAGGTGGAGGGGGCGGCCTCTCCCGAGGATGACATCTGGAGGGTGGGAGTGGACGGGTGAGGCCACTACCTGCCCCTCCTCGCCACCTGAATATTAACTGGTTAGTCACACCTCTGCGGCGCGTGTCCACACATTACTGACCACCTCCGTGTATTACCTGCTCACTCTAACCCTTGCTCTCTCCTGCACATACCTACTGTGCTGCCGCTCACGCTACCTTCACACACCCCACCCATCTCGCCTGCACGCACGCACGCACGCACGCACGCACGCACGCACGCACGCACGCACGCGCGCGCGCACACACACACACACACACACACACACATACACACACACACACACACACAACACACACACACACACACACACTCACACACACACACACACACACCACACACACACACACCTATTCTTGGATAGGTTCGAAATTACAAGAGATGAGGTCAAGAAGCACCTATTGGAGCTGGATGTGAGAAAAGCTGTTGGGCCGGACAGAATCTCACCATGGGTATTGAAAGAGTGTGCAGGAGCACTTTGCTTGCCACTCTCCATAGTGTATAGTAGGTCACTGGAAACAGGAGACCTACCAGAAATATGGAAGACTGCTAATGTAGTACCAATATACAAAAAGGGTGACAGACAAGAGGCACTGAACTACAGGCCAGTGTCCTTATCTTGTATACCATGCAAGGTGATGGAGAAGATTGTGAGAAAAAACCTAGTAACACATCTGGAGAGAAACTTCGTAAGAACCCATCAACATGGGTTCAGGGAGGGTACATCTTGCCTTACAGGCTTGATAGACTTCTACGATCAGGTGACAAAGATTAAGCAAGAGAAGGATGGGTGGACTGCATTTTTTTTGGACTGTCGGAAAGCCTTTGACACAGTACCCCATAAAAGGTTGATGCATAAGCTGGAGAAACAGGCAGGAGTAACTGGTAGGGCGCTCCACTGGATAAGGGAGTACCTAAGCAATAGGAAGCAGAGAGTTACAGTGAGGGGTGAGACCTCAGAATGGCGTGAAGTCACCAGTGGAGTCCCACAGGGCTCTGTACTTGGACCTATCTTGTTTCTGATATACGTAAATGATCTCCCAGAGGGTATAGACTCATTCCTCTCAATGTTTGCTGACGACTGTGATGTGGTGGAGGCTGACTCCATACACAGTTTCAAGTGTAGATATGATAGAGCCCAATAAGCTCAGGAACCTGTACACCTGTTGATTGACGGTTGAGAGGCGGGACCAAAGAGCCAGAGCTCAACCCTCGCAAGCACAACTAGGTGAGTACACACACACACACACACACACACACACACACACACACAGAAGAGTAAGGGGGGACATGATCACAACCTACAAAATCCTCAGGGGAATTGACCGGGTAAACAAGGATGAACTATTCAACACTGGAGGGGCGCGAACAAGAGGATACAGGTGGAAGCTGAGTACCCAAATGAGCCACAGAGACATTAGAAAGAACTTTTTCAGTGTCAGAGTAGTTAGTAAATGGAATGCACTAGGCAGTGATGTGGTGGAGGCTGACTCCATACACAGTTTCAAATGTAGATATGATAGAGCCCAGTAGGCTCAGGAAACTGTACGCCAGTTGATTGACAGTTGAGAGGCGGACCAAAGAGCCAAAGCTCAACCCCCGCAAGCACAATTAGGTGAGTACAATTAGGTGAGTACACACACACACACACACACACACACACACACACACACACACACACACACACACACACACACACCACACACACACACACACACAATGAGGAGGTGGCAAACCAAGCAACCTTGGAGGAATTTGACCTCACCAGTGATGAGGTCAAAAGGTGTCTGCTGGAGCTGGATGTGACAAAGGCTGTTGTGCCTGACAGAATCTCACCATGGATACTAAAGGAAGGTGCAGAAGCACTAAGTGTGCCACTCTCTATGGTGTATAACAGGTCACTGGAAACAGGAGACTTACCAGAAAGTTGGAAGACAGCTAACGTGGTCCCAATATACAAAAAGGGTGACAGGCAAGAGGCACTGAATTACAGGCCAGTTTCCTTACTTGTATACCATGCAAGGTAATGGAGAAGATCGTGAGGAAAAGGCTCGTATAGCATCTAGAGGGAAATAACTTTGTAACGCACCACCAACATGGGTTCAGGGATGGTAAATCGTGCCTCACAGGTTTAATAGAATTTTATGACCAAGCAACAAAATTAGTCAGGAAAGAGAAGGGTGGGCCGACTGCATTTTCCTGGATTGCCAAAAAGCCTTTGACACAGTACCGCACAAAAGGCTGTTAAAAAAGTTGGAGCAACAGGCAGGAGTAAAAGGGAAGGTGCTCCAGTGGATAAGGGAGTACTTAAGCAACAGGAAACAGCGAGTAACGGTGAGGGGGGAGACATCAGAGTGGCGAGATGTCACCAGCGGAGTCCCACAGGGCTCAGTACTTGGACCCATCCTGTTTCTAATATATGTGAACGATCTTCCGGAGGGTATAGACTCATTCCTCTCAATGTTTGCTGATGATGCAAAAATTATGAGAAGAATCAAGACGGATGAAGATAGACAGAGACTACAAGATGACCTGGATAAACTGGAGGAATGGTCTAGAAAATGGCTGCTAAAGTTCAACTCGGGAAAGTGTAAGGTGATGAAATTAGGAGAAGGGAGCAGGAGGCTGAACACAAGGTATCATTTGGGAGGGGAAATCCTGCAAGAGTCAAATAGAGAGAAAGATCTGGGGGTTGATATCACACCGAACCTGTCCCCAGAAGCCCACATCAAAAGAATATCATCAGCGGCATATGCTAGACTGGCCAACATAAGAACTGCCTTTAGAAATTTGTGTAAGGAATCTTTCAGAACCCTGTATACCACTTATGTAAGACCAATCCTGGAGTATGCAGCTCCAGCCTGGAGTCCATACCTAGTTAAACACAAGACAAAGTTAGAGAAGATTCAGCGGTATGCCACCAGACTCGTCCCGGAACTGAGAGGATTGAGCTACGAGGAAAGGCTAAAGGAGCTGAACCTCACATCCCTGGAAAACAGAAGAGTAAGGGGAGACATGATAACCACCTACAAAATTCTCAGGGGAATTGACAGGGCGGACAAAGACAAACTCTTCACCACGGGTGGGACACGAACAAGGGGACACAGGTGGAAACTTAGTACCCAGATGAGCCACAGAGACGTTAGAAAGAATTTTTTCAGTGTCAGAGTAGTTAATAAATGGAATGCATTAGGCAGTGATGTGGTGGAGGCTGACTCCATACACAGTTTCAAGTGTAGATATGATAGAGCCCAGTAGGCTCAGGAATCTGTACACCTGTTGATTGACAGTTGAGAGGCGGGACCAAAGAGCCAAAGCTCAACCCCCGCAAGCACAATTAGGTGAGTACACACACACACACACACACACACACACACACACACACACACACCACACACACACACACACACACACACACACACACACACACACACACAAAGACACGCTACTAAGTGGCTCCCAGAACTGAAGGGCAAGAGCTACGAGGAGAGGTTAGAGGCATTAAATGTGCCAAAACTAGAAGACAGAAGAAAAAAGAGGTGATATGATCACTACATACAAAATAGTAACAGGAATTGATAAAATCGATAGGGAAGATTTCCTGAGACCTGGAACTTTAAGAACAAGAGGTCATAGATATAAACTAGCTAAACACAGATGCCGAAGAAATATAAGAAAATTCACTTTCGCAAACAGAGTGGTAGACGGTTGGAACAAGTTGGGGGAGAAGGTGGTGGAGGCCAAGACCGTCAGTAGTTTCAAAGCGTTATATGACAGAGTGCTGGGAAGACGGGTCACCACGAGCGTAGCTCTCATCCTGTAACTACACTTAGGTAATTACACTTAGGTAATTACACACACACACACAATGTCCACAGCCAAGGAATATGATGAATATGAATCCAAGGATGATGAATATTCTTGATGAATATGGAGTTCCAAGAATCCGGCCTGGTGCAGAGTGCATTGGCATACTTTTTATGGCTTTTTCAAAATCCAGTGGGGATAAGGTGATGTCTGATATATATGATTTGATGTTGGTATCATATCCATGAAAAATTCATGGTTATTCATGAAATTCAAAAATTCTTGATTCATTTGGGTTATCGATCTTTAGTGCGTTTAATGGCTCGCTGACGACAGAGTCGTACTGCTTCCTCAGTAACTCGCTCATTTCTTTGTTGTCATCGGTGAAAGTTCCATCTTTCTTTCGCAGGGGCCCGATACTAGATGTGGTTTTTGATCTTGATTTTGCATAGAAGAAAACATGTTTCGGATTTCTATTTCACTGATGGCCTTTTGCTCTCTTTGCCTCTCCTGGGTTTTGTATGATTCTTGTAGCTTGAGATTAATTGTTCCTATTTCTCTACCTAACCTTCTTCGCCGATGTTGAGACAGGGTGCGACTCTCAAGTTGTTCCGCGATTCGTTTTCTTCGCCGATATAGGGAACGACGTTCCCGTTCCAATGTGTATCTCTTAGGTAGCCACAAGTAGGTTGGTACTTCCACCCACTAGGTGTATGTAATCGTGAACTTACTGATGTGTACAGTTGCTAAACTACCGCTCAAATCATTGTGACGAGATGGGCAGGCACCGTAGAGTATGTATAATATTCTCAACAGACTTGAATATGAAGCAGGTACACATAATATTCTCAAGTGAAGAGAGCGGTGTAGTAGAAGGTAGACTCTTGGGTTAGTACACAGCGGTGACACACCAGTACTTCTTATGTTTTAACAAGTGGGTACTTGTGACTGCTCTTGACAGTGAGGGCTCTCCACCTCGCACCTTACCTTAAGCTTTACCTTACAAGTTTCCCTTGGCACACGATCGGACACGGGCTTTCAAGCAGTCCCGTATTATTGGCTGGATGACCGGGGGGGGGGAGGACAGTTAAGTATCCGTGACCAATCATCTCTCTCCCCCTCCCAGAGGAATGACTTGCTCAAGTTACTTCAAGACACAAGAGAGACATGATTACAACATATAAAATTAACAGGGGCAGCGGAGGACAGATTATTGAGGATTGGCAGTACACGAACTAGGGGATACGTAAGTGTATCAAAGAGACGTTACAATCATTTTTACAGTGTAATAGTCGTGATCAAATGGAATGCACCTTGGTGTGTTGAGTCCGGTGGTGAAGGCAGACTCCTTAACAGGTGCACGTGTTGACACGATGTGTGTACTTGTTATCTGGCGGGAACTGAGCAGCATGTGTTGGTAATGCTGACCTGGAGAGCGTGCACAGATCCTTTACTGCTAGAATCCACTCAGTAAAACATCTAAACTATTGGGACCGACTAAAGAGCCTAAATCTGTACCCCCTTGAGCGCAGGCGGGAGAGATACATAATAATCTATACGTGGAAAATATTAGAGGGGCTGGTCCCAAACCTGCACACAGAAATAACACCACATGAGACCAGAAGACATGGCAGGATGTGCAGAATATCCCCGTTGAAGAGCAGAGGTGCAACAGGTACTCTGAGAGAGAACTATCAACATCAGAGGCCCGAGACTGTTCAATACGCTTCCACTACACATAAGGGACATAACTGGCAAACCCCTCACAGTGTTCAAGAGAGAACTGGATAAGCACCTCCAAAGGATACCTGATCAACCAGGCTGTGACTCATACGTCAGGCTGCGAGCAGCCGCGTCTAACAGCCTGGTTGACCAATGCAGCAACCAGGAGGCCTGGTCGACGACCGGGCCGCGGGGACGGTAAGCCCCGGAAGCACCTCAAGGTAACCTCAAGGTAACCTCAAGGTAATGGTATTGACGAGGGATGAATACTCTTAAGAGACCCCACCTATGATCTCGTTGGAAGGCGGACATTTAAGTTACTAAGGCAGAGGTGCCAGAAAGATGATCGCCACCATCTTTAGCAACAGTCACTGGCGACGATGACAAGGTAGGGTTGGCGGGAAGCTGGTGGGTGGTGGTGTGGTTGGCGGGGGCAGCACGGACACCACATTAGCAGTGGTGGCGTTGATGGGGGAGTTGAGTGAGTGGGGTGGAGAGCGTGATTACGTGAGGGGGCCAGGATGAAGGCGCCCTCACATACAGTAGCTTATCCTTGAAGGGGGCTATTGTCCACTCCTCTATCCTCACCCTTCTTCTTCCTCATCATGCCGCCGCTCTATTACTTCTGCTACGGTCCGTCTAATTACCCAAAGCTGCGTGTTCAACACTGCTATTTTGCACATCCTTTATCTTTCGGTCTCTGACCAGGCTTCCTGGTTGCTGGTCTGGTCAACCAGGCTGCTCGCAGCCTGACGTATGAATCACAGCCTGGTTGATCAGGTATCCTTTGGAGGCGCTTATCCAGTTCTCTCTTGAACACTGTGAGGGGTCTGCCAGTTATGCCTCTGATGTTGATAGTTCTCTCTCAGAGTACCTGTTGCACCTCTGATCTTCAACGGGGGTATTCTGCACATCCTGACTGGTCTCATGTGATGTTATTTCTGTGTGCAGGTTTGGGTCCAGCCCCGCTACTATTTTCCATATGTAATTATTATGTATCTCTCCCGCCTGCTCTCAAGAGAATATAGATATAAGCATTTTAAGGAATCCAAATAATTTAGATGTTTTACTGAGTGGATTGTAGCAGTAAAGGATCTCTGTATGCTCTCCAGGTAATAATCTAAGATGAGGTCTGATAAAGACCTTTTGTGCCCTCTGTAATGCTTTTGCGCTACCGCTCACAGGATGAGTATGGGGTGCACAATATACTAGCCGCCTTCGGCGGCAACAATCAAAAATCATCTCCAGGTCAGTAATTTCTCCAGCTTTGGAAGGGGCTGTCATTGTGCAGCAGTACTCCACTCTAGAGAGCACTAGTGTCTTGAAGAGTATCATACTTGGTATAGTATCCATTGTTTGGAAGGTTCTTATTTTTCTTGCAGTCGTGACAGCTACTTTATTGTGGTCTTTAAAGGTAAGGTGGTCTTCCGACATGAGTACACCCATGTCACTGCTGGGCTTTAATATGTGGTTTCCGTTTTGATATTTCCTTATTTTACGTAGCGCAGGAGCTGGATTTTATCTTCATTGCACATGATGTTATTTTGTGTCGCACTAAAAGTTCTAGCTTGTGATTGACTTGACTGGATGACAGACTGGTCGGAATATAGCAGGAAGTCTGTCTCCAGTCGAGGCTTGCCAAAACTACCTTAAATTATGTGCCAAATTTACAATTTTTTATCCAAATAAGAATTATATTTATCAACGGTTAGTCAGTTTTGGAGTTTGAGGCACTAAATATGTATTTTTAATGTGTGTCCTGTTTAAGTGAGCCTTTCTGTGTGTGTAATAGTCCCATACATTTCAGTCACAGCATTTATAGAAGGCTTTAATCTGTTCTCAATTTTGATTAAGGATTCACTCGCAAAATTGTTCATCGAACAATATTTTGTTAGAAAGTTTGTGCTCATACTTAACTTTTGCAATTATTTACTGCATAGGAGTAGCCATCGACCGAATCTCTGTCACCATCACAGTCTTGGCCTGGGGCCAGATTCACGAAAGCACTTACGCAAGCACTTACGAACGTGTACATCTTTCCTCAATCTTTGACGGCTTTGGTTACATTTATTAAACAGTTTACAAGCATGAAACTTCCCATTCAACTGTTGTTATTGTTATAAACAGCCTCCTGGTGCTTCGGAGCTCATTAACTGTTTAATAATTGTAAACAAAGCCGCCAAAGATTGAGAAAAGATGTACAGGTTCGTAAGTGCTTGCGTAAGTGCTTTCGTGAATCTGGCCCCCTGGCTTGTAACTCACTATGACGGAGGGGAGGGGAGGGGGGCACAGATGGTGGGTGACCCCAGGCGGGGCCCGGGGAGGAGAACACCTGCGAAACCTTCTCCAGGTGTGCTCCAGGTATGAGAGTAGAGGGAGCAGGCGTGAAGAGCACGCGGCCGATACTGGTGAGCGTGTGGGAGCGTGACCACCTGGTCCGTGTTGACATTCTCGCTGCAACACTGCACATGCTCATTACCGCCACACAACAAGTAACAATGAGGGAGGGGCCTTGCAGTGATACCTGCTTGATGGGTTCTGGGAGTTCTTCTACTCCCAAGCCCAGCCCGAGCCAGGCTTGACGTGTGAGAGTGGTCCACCACGGCTGTTGCTTGGAGCGGCCCGCAGACCCACATACCCACCCACAGCCCAGCTGGTCCGGAACTTCTCTTGGAAAAACAGTCCAGTTTTCTCTTGAAGATGTCCACGTTGTTCCGGCAATATTTCTTATATGGGTATGGGTGGTGGTGGTGGGGGTGGCGTGGGTGGTGGTGTTCCTCAACTCTCGAGTAACTCAGAAATGAAAGTATTTTGTCCGTGCACCACCCACACCACACCACCACCACCACACCACCACAACAGCCACCACCACACAGCCACACCACCACCAGACCCCCACACCACCACCACCACACATTCAGTCCACATCCACCACCACGCCACCATCTCAGCCACACCACCCACCACACAGCCAACAACCACCACCACACCACAAGCCACACCCACCACAGCCAAGCCACCAAAACCACAGCCCAGCCACACACACCACACCCACCACCACCACACACCACCCCACACCACCACCCACATCCACCACACACCACCACCCACACCACCACCACAACACCCACCACACACACCACACACCCACACCAACAACAACACCACCAACCACTGTGTTACACCACCACCACCACACACACCCACACCACCACCACCCCAACACCACCACCAACAACCACCACACATCAACACCCACACCACACCACCAAACCACCACCAACCCCACACCAACACACACCACACACCACACCACCACCACCAACACCACAACCACAACCACACCACCCACCACCACCACCACCACCACCACCACCAACAACCAACACCACCACACCACACCCCAACACCACCACACACCCCACCCACACCACCACCACCAACACCCACACCAACACCACCACCAGGCGCACCACCACCACCCACACCAACACCACCACCACACCAACACCACACCCACCACCACCACACCCACCACCACCAACACCACCACACCACCACCAAACCCCCACCTCCAACACCACACCACACCCCCAGACCCCACACCACCACCACCACACCACCACACCACCACCACACCCACCACACACACCCACCACCACACACACCACCACCAACACCACCACCACCACCCACCACCACACACCACACCACCACACACCCACACCCCACCACCACACACCCCACCCACCACCACCACCACCACCACACCACACACCACACACCACCACCCACACACCACACACACCACCCACCACCACCACCACAGCCCACACAACCACCAACACCACCACACCACCACACCACACCACCACCACCACACCACCACCACCACCATCCACAGCCACACACCACCCCAGCCACATGCCACAACACCACCCACACCACACAGCCACACCACCTACCACATCACCACCCACACCAACCAACCACCACCCACCAAAAACCACCACCACCCCACCCACCCACCCACCACCACCCACACCACCACCACCCACGACCACCACCACACCACCACCCACACCACCACCACACCAAAACACCACACCACCACCACCACACCCACCACACCACCACCACCAAACAACCACCACACCCACACCAACACCAACACCAACACCACCACACACCACCACCCCACCACCCCACCAACACACCACACACAACACCACCACCACCCCACCACCATCCCACCAACACCACAACCACAACCACAACCACCACCACCAACACCAACACCACCACACCCACACCAAACCACCACCACACCACCACCACAACCACTAGCCACCACACCCACACCACCCACCACCACCACACCACACCACCACACCACCAACACCACACCACCACCAACCACCACACCACGCAACACCACCACACCACCACCAACACCCCCCCACACCACCACCCACACCACCACCACCACACCACCACCACACCACCAACACCACACCATCACACCAACACCAACACACACCCACCACCACCACACCACCACTACCACCACCACCACACCACCACCACCACACCACCACACCACCACCACCACACCACCACACCACCACACCAACACCACCACACACACCACCACACCACCACCACCACACCACACCACCCACAACCACCACACCACCACACCAACACCACACCACCACCACACCACCACCACCACACACCACCACCACACCACACCACCACCACACCACCACCACCACACCACACATCCACCACCACACCACCACCAACACCACCACCACCACAACCACCACCAACACCACCACACCACCACACCACCACCACACCACCCACCACCACACCACCACCACCACCCACACCACCACCACACCCACCACCACCACCACCACCACACCACCACCACACACCACACACACCACCACACCCACAACACCACCACACCACCACAACACCACCACACCACCACCACACCCACACACCACCCACACCACCACCACACACCACACCACCACCACATCACCACCACAGCCACACCACCACACCCCACACACCACCACCACCACACACCCACCACACCCACACACACCACCACCACCACCACCACCACACCACCACACCACCACACCACCCACCCACACCACCACCCACCACACCACACACCACCCACACACACACCACCACCACCACACACCACCACCACACCACCACCACACACCACCACCCACCACCACCACCACCAGCCACACCACCACCACCACCACACACACACCCACCACACCACCAACACACACCACCACCACCCACCACACACCACCACCACACCACCACCACCCACACCACCACCACCACCACCACCACCACCACACCACCACCACCACCACACCACCACCACACACCACCAACCACACACACCACCACCCACCACACACACCACACCAACACCACCACCACACACACCACCACACCACCACCACACCACACCACCAACACCACACACCA
>WNGS01003609.1:39366-50392 GCA_020271785.1 Procambarus virginalis
GGGAAGTCAGTGGGGAATTGAAGGAACTGAGAGAAACTATATATAAGCTGCAGACAGAACTAAGTGCAGCGCAAGAGGAGATAAAAGCCTAAAAACAGGCCCTCCTCAGACTCTGGCCCAGGGGACCAACCCCCAGGTACCAGGAGATGTAGCAATGGCAGGGACCGCAACAATTGGCCCAACCTTTGCTGAAATAATGAAGAGCCCAGGAGCAATGTCCACAGTCAAGGAAGTTGTAATGAAAGCAGTAACCTCACAGGAGGCAGCTAGATGCACGAGCCAGCTAATGGAAAGGAAAAGAGCTGTAGTAGTGGTAGGTGTGAAGGAACAAGAGGGCTCCACAAGGGAGGAATCGAGGGCTAAAGACAAAGCTGAAGTGGCAGGGATATTAAAGGAGATAGGAATGGAAGGGGCTGAACGAGACATAGAACAGTTTTTCCGGATTGGCCAGTACAACAGAGACAAAAAGAGATTGATCAAGGTAGTATTCAAGAGCGAGGACATCAAAGAAGACATCCTAGTAAAGAAGAGCAAACTGAGGTATGCAAGGAACTACAAAGAGGTATATGTTCAGAGAGACATGACCAGAGACGAGATAGTAAGGGCAGCAGCAGATGCAAGGAAAAGGCGCAAGGAGAGGGAAGGGAGCCAGGGAACCTCAGCCTCCAACCCAGCAATCCAGAGGGGAGTGGGGAGCCCCAGTCCAGCAACCCAGGAACCCAAGGGGGGAATGCAACACCCCAGCACACCACCCAATAGGGCCCTCCCCCCAGCACAAACCCTCCCTTGCCCATGCACAATGCCCATCAGGAAACCCAAGTCCTCCCCCTCCCCTTACCCCAAGTAGCCCCTGCTCCTCACCCCAGGACTTCCTCCTGCCCCAAGCAGGCCTGAGGAAGACCTAAGCCCTCCATCCCCCACTCCACCTCCCCCTGAACCCCTGGAAACTACCTCACAGGAGGAGGAGCCTACCCAAGTAACATTGACCATAGAACAACTTCCTACACTTGTGGGGAGTGAGTGAAACTGGATACAAGAAAGTGAGCTTCAAGGTAATGTACTCAAACATTGATGGGATTACCAATAAAGCAAGTGAACTGGCTGAAAGGGTGCAAGAAGAAAACCCTGATGTAGTAGGACTAACAGAAACAAAATTGTCAGGAGTGATAACAGATGCTGTGTTCCAAAGGACTACTATATAGTAAGGAAAGAGAGGGAAGGGAGAGGAGGTGGAGGAGTGGCCCTGCTGATAAGGAAGGACTGGAGTTTTGATGAGATGGAAATTCGGGCTGTGACGGATTCAGAGATTACATAACAGGAACTATAACAATGGGTGGACCTAAGATAATAGTGGCAGTCATGTACAACCCTCCCCTAAATGACAGAAGACCAAGACAGGAGTTTGATAGGAACAACATGGCAACCATTAATATAATAGAGAGAGCAGCTTCAGTTGCCTGCAGGAATGGCTCCAGACTCTTAATCATGGGCGATTTCAACCATGGAAAGATAGACTGGGAGAATGGGGACCCACATGGTGGTGCAGATACGTGGAGAGCTAAACTCTTGGAAGTGGCAACAAGGAATTTTCTGAGCCAGCATGTCAAGGAACCCACAAGAGTGAGAGGCAATGATGAACCAGCTAGACTCGACTTGATATTCACCCTGAATGAGTCAGAAATAAGGGAAGTCAAAGTGGAAGCCCCCATAGGAATGAGTGACCACAGTGTACTGACCTTTGAGTACTTGGTGGAGGTAGGGGATAACCTATCCAAGGATGGGAGTGGAGGGAAAAAGACTGAATTACCGAAGAGGAAAATATGAAGAGATGAGGAGCTTCCTCAGAGGAATACCATGGGAAACAGAACTTAGAGACAAGAATGTGCAGGTCATGATGGATTTTGTCACCCAGAAGTGCCAGGAAGCTGCAGACAGGTTTATCCTGTCCAAAAGGAGAAAAACGAAAAACAACAGAAAAACCCATGGTTCAACCAGGAATGCAGGGTAGCGAAGCAACTGAGTAAAAGAACATGGAGAAATTACAGAAATAACAGAACACCAGAGAGCAGGGGGAGATACCAGAGGGCCAGAAATGAGTACCTCAGAGTGAGGAGAGAAGCAGAGAGACAGTTTGAAAATGACATCGCGAGTAAAGCCAAGACCCAACCAAAGCTGCTCCACAGCCACATCAGGAGGAAAACAGCAGTGAAAGAACAAGTGATGAAGCTGCGAAAAGCGGAGAACAGATACACAGAGAATGACAAGGAGGTGTGTGAAGAACTCAACAAGAGATTCCAGGAGGTCTTCACAATAGAACAAGGAGAAGCCCCTGCACTAAATGAGGAGGTGGCAAACCAAGCAACCTTGGAGGAATTTGACCTCACCAGTGATGAGGTCAAAAGGTGTCTGCTGGAGCTGGATGTGACAAAGGCTGTTGGGCCTGACAGAATCTCACCATGGATACTAAAGGAAGGTGCAGAAGCACTAAGTGTGCCACTCTCTATGGTGTATAACAGGTCACTGGAAACAGGAGACTTACCAGAAAGTTGGGAAGACAGCTAACGTGGTCCCAATATACAAGAAGGGTGACAGGCAAGAGGCACTGAATTACAGGCCAGTTTCCTTAACTTGTATACCATGCAAGGTAATGGAGAAGATCGTGAGGAAAAGGCTCGTAGAGCATCTAGAGGGAAATAACTTTGTAACGCACCACCAACATGGGTTCAGGGATGGTAAATCGTGCCTCACAGGTTTAATAGAATTTTATGACCAAGCAACAAAAATTAGGCAGGAAAGAGAAGGGTGGGCCGACTGCATTTTCCTGGATTGCCAAAAAGCCTTTGACACAGTACCGCACAAAAGGCTGTTAAAAAAGTTGGAGCAACAGGCAGGAGTAAAAGGGAAGGTGCTCCAG
This sequence comes from Procambarus virginalis, assembly GCA_020271785.1. NCBI lineage: Eukaryota > Metazoa > Arthropoda > Malacostraca > Decapoda > Cambaridae > Procambarus > Procambarus virginalis. Next base: position 42,281 of record WNGS01003609.1, read on the forward strand.
TGGATAAGGGAGTACTTAAGCAACAGGAAACAGCGAGTAACGGTGAGGGGGGAGACATCAGAGTGGCGAGATGTCACCAGCGGAGTCCCACAGGGCTCAGTACTTGGACCCATCCTGTTTCTAATATATGTGAACGATCTTCCGGAGGGTATAGACTCATTCCTCTCAATGTTTGCTGATGATGCAAAAATTATGAGAAGAATCAAGACGGATGAAGATAGACAGAGACTACAGGATGACCTGGATAAACTGGAGGAATGGTCTAGAAAATGGCTGCTAAAGTTCAACTCGGGAAAGTGTAAGGTGATGAAATTAGGAGAAGGGAGCAGGAGGCTGAACACAAGGTATCATTTGGGAGGGGAAATCCTACAAGAGTCAATAGAGAGAAAGATCTGGGGGTTGATATCACACCGAACCTGTCCCCAGAAGCCCACATCAAAAGAATATCATCAGCGGCATATGCTAGACTGGCCAACATAAGAACTGCCTTTAGAAATTGTGTAAGGAATCTTTCAGAACCCTGTATACCACTTATGTAAGACCAATCCTGGAGTATGCAGCTCCAGCCTGGAGTCCATACCTAGTTAAACACAAGACAAAGTTAGAGAAGATTCAGCGGTATGCCACCAGGCTCGTCCCGGAACTGAGAGGATTGAGCTACGAGGAAAGGCTAAAGGAGCTGAACCTCACATCCCTGGAAAACAGAAGAGTAAGGGGAGACATGATAACCACCTACAAAATTCTCAGGGGAATTGACAGGGCGGACAAAGAAAACTCTTCACCACGGGTGGGACACGAACAAGGGGACACAGGTGGAAACTTAGTACCCAGATGAGCCACAGAGACGTTAGAAAGAATTTTCAGTGTCAGAGTAGTAGTAATAAATGGAATGCACTAGGAAGTGATGTGGTGGAGGCTGACTCCATACACAGTTTCAAGTGTAGATATGATAGAGCCCAGTAGGCTCAGGAATCTGTACACCTGTTGATTGACAGTTGAGAGGCGGGACCAAAGAGCCAAAGCTCAACCCCGCAAGCACAATTAGGTGAGTACAATTAGGTGAGTACACACTCAACTCACACTCACAACTCCACTCACAACTCACACTCACACTCACAAACTCTCAACTCACACTCTCAACTCACACTCTCAAACTCACACTCTCAACTCACACTCTCAACCACACTCACAACTCACACTCCACTCCACTCACAACTCACACTAGCAACTCACACTCTCAACTCACACTCACAACTCACACTCACACAACACTCACATCTCACTCACAACTCACCTCAACTCACACTCTCAACTCACACTCACAACTCACACTCAACAACCTCACACTCTCAACTCACACTCACAACTCACACTCTAACTCACACTCACAACTCTCAACTCACCACTCTCAACTCACACTCACAACTCACACTCACAACTCACATCTCAACTCACACACTCAAACTCACTCAAACTCACACTCTCAACTCACACTCACAACTCACTCACAACTCACAACTCTCAACTTACACTCACAACTCACACTCTCAACTCACATCAACAACTCACTCACAACTCCAACTCACAACTCACACTCTCAATCACACTCTCAACTCACACTCAAACTCACTCACACTCACACTCTCAACTCACACTCTCAACTCACACTCTCAACTCACACTCTCAACTCACACTCACAACTCACTCACACTCACAACTCTCAACTCACACTCTCAACTCACACTCTCAATCACACTCTCAACTCACACTCGCAACTCACATCACAACTCACACTCAACTCACACTCTCAACTCACACTCACAACTCTCAACTCACAACTCTCAACTTACACTCACAACTCACACTCACAACTCACACTCTCAACTCACACTCTCAACTCACACTCACAACTCTCAACTCACAACTCTCAACTTACACTCACAACTCTCAACTCACACTCACACTCACAACCTCACTCAATCACCTTCAGTGATTAAGTGCTTAATTGCACACTAGTTTCTCTATCAGCTATCTCACCCTGTCAGAGTAAAAGAGACAAATGTATGTGAATGCATGTGTATGTGTATATATATATATATACATATATGTATATGTACGTAATGGTGTGTGTGTATGTATATGTATGTGTATGTGTATAAAGTATATATGGAAGCTGATCAGAATTACATTCACCTTTGTAAATGCACATAATGACACTATGTAAAAGACACATCGAACACTTATGTAGGGCATACGTAAATCTGTGTATCTATGTATTTACGTATGTAGGTTAGCTTAGCATTTTAAAAGTACCGAATCACCTTCGTGGTTGATTGTTCAATAAACCCTTGAACTATATGTTTAACACATCTCTAACCCTGTCCATGGAGGACAGAAGAAAATGTATATATGCTGGTTAGCATTGTAAATGTGTGGCCACGTGTGGGTAGAAAATAATAAAAAAACACCGCACTCACACTCACACTCAACTCACACTCAAACTCACACTCACAACTCACACTCTCAACTCACACACACATTCAAGCACATCTCACACTCATATCTCACACTCTGCCTCCACAGTCTCCCTGGAGGAGTCAGCCTCCACCACATCACTGCCTAATGCATTCCATCCGTTAACTACTCTGACACTAAAAAAGTTCCTTTTAACGTCTCTTTGGCTCATTTGGATTCTCAGTTTCCACCTGTGTCCCCTTGTTCGCGTACCACCCGTGTTAAACAGTTTATCTTTATCTACCCTGTCAATTCCTCTGAGAATTTTGCAGGTAATGATCATGTCTCCCCTTACTCTTCTGTCTTCCAGTGTCGTGAGATGCATTTCACGCAGCCTTTCCTCGCAATTCATGCCTCTTAGTTCTGGGACTAGCCTAGTGGCATGCCTCTGAACATTTTCCAGCTTCGCCTTGTGCTTGACAAGGTACGGGCTCCATGCTGGGACCTCATACTGCACGATTGGTCTTACATATGTGGTATACAAGATTCTGAATGATTCCTTCACAGGATCCTGAAGGCAGTTCTGATGTTAGCCAGCCTCACATATGCCGCAGATGTTATTCTTTTTATGTGGGCTTCAGGAGACAGGTTTGTTGTGATATCAACTCCTAGATCTTTCTCTCTGTCTGTTTGATGAAGTACTTCATCTCCCATTCTGTATCCTGTGTCTGGCCTCCTGTTTCCACCGCCTAGTTTCATTACCTTACATTTACTCAGGTTAAACTTTAGTAGCCATTTGTTGGTCATTCATTCAGTGTGTCTAGGTCATCTTGTTGCCTCATACTATCTATCATCCTCAGTTTTAATCTTCCTCAAAATTTTTGCATCATCAGCGAACAATGAGAGGAACGATTCTATACTCTCTGGTAGATCACTTAAAAATTCAAAAAATTCAAATGTTTATTTAGGTAAAGTATATACATACAAGGGGTGATACAAATATTAATGAATTTATAGATAGAGCTAGTATATACAGTGCCTAAAGCCACTATTACGCAAAGCGTTTCGGGCAGGAAAAACACTAAAGACTAAAACTTAATACTAATTGAGATTAAAGTATAAAATGTGTTGAGAAAATATACAAATAAAAAAGGGGGAACATGGCAGGAAAACAGCAAAAATATAATTTGGTCGACAAACAGCATTGTTTAAAAATAAACAGACATAGGTTGACATTATAGGGGTAAGGTAGGTTACAGGGAGTTAATTAGGTAGTGCTTCGTTTTTATCTTAAACTGGTTGAGAGAGGGACAGTCTTTAACATGATTGGGAATGGGTTCTGTTACATGGGTTCTGTTACAACCTTCAATGAAGCTTTTGAGGTCAGGATTGGCATTACAGTTCAGCGTTTTACATGTATATAATACATATGAGAGGATGTGCAGTGACTTAATATCTAACATATTCAGAGATTTGAGAAGGGTACCGAGTAATGTAAATGATGTAAATGTATATTTACATGTATCAGAAACAGTATGGGTTCAAGGTCTAAACCCTGCAGGACTCCACTAGTGACGTCTCGCCAGTCTGAGACCTCACCCCTCACAGTGACTCGCTGTCTTCTGTTGCTTAGGTACTCTCTTTTCCAATGGAGTACCTTCCCTTTCACTCCTGCCTGTATCTCCAGCTTTTTCACTAGCCTCTGGTGTGGTACTGTGTCAAAGGCTTTCTGGCAATCCAAAAATTTGCAGTCTGCCCACCCCTCTCTTTCCTGTCTGTTCCTTGTTGCCTGGTCGTAAAATTCAATTAATCCTGTGAGGCATGACTTGCCATCCCTGAAACCATGTTTTTGTTGTCACAAAGTTCCTTCGCTCCAGATGTTCAACTAGCTATTTTTGCACAATTTTCTCCAATAACTTGCATGGTATGCAAGTTAGGGACACTGGCCTGTAGTGCCAGTCTATCACTCTACAGGCCAGTCACTGGCCTGTAGTGCCTCCTGTCTATCCCCCTTCTTGTATATTGGGACTACATTGGCCGTCTTCCAAATTTCTGGCAGTTCACCTGTTACCAGTGATTTGTTATACACCATGGAGAGTGGCAGGCACAGTGCTTCTGCTCCTTCCTTTAGCATCCATGGCGATATTCCATCCGGGCCTATAGCCTTTGCCACATCCAACTCTAGCAAAAGCTTCCTTACATCCCCACTGTTAATCTCAAACTCCTCTAGTGGTGCCTGGTTAACTATTCCTTATCTTATCTCTGGAACTTCTCTTTGCTCAAATGTGAAGACTTCTTGGAATTTCTTATTGAGTTCCTTGCACACTTCTTTGTCGTTTGTAGTGAATCTGTCTGCCACTATCCTTAATTTCATTACCTGTTCCTTCACTGTTGTCTTTCTCCTGATGTGGCTGTGCAGCAATTTGGGCTGGGTCTTAGCCTTGCTTGCTATGTCATTTTCATATTGCCCTTCTGCCTCTGTTCTCACCCCTGACGTATTCATTCCTGGCTCTCTGGTAACCTCTGCTCTCAAGTGTCCTGTTATTTCTATAGTTTCTCCATGCTCTTTTACTTAGTTGCTTAGCTAGCTTACATCTCTGATTAAACCATGGGTTTCTCATATGCATTTCCCTTTTTTCCTTTTGGGCCGAGATGGGATAAACTTGTCTGCTGCCTCCTTGCACTTCTCCGTGATGTAGTCCATCATGTCTTGGGCCGTCTTTCCCCTGAGCTCTGTTTCCCAAGTTATATCTGTTAGGAATTTTCTTATCTCCTCATAGTTTCCCTTACGGAATGTTAGCCTTTTGTTTTCAGCTCCCCTCCTCGAGTACTTTAGCCCTTCTTCGACCAGATACTCAAACGTCTGTACACTGTGGCCGCTCAGTCCTACTGGGGCCTCAAAGTCAGTTTCCCTTATGTTGGAGTCATTCAGAGTGGAATACTAGGTCGAGTCTCGCTGGTGTAAACAAGTGTACACTCACTGGTACAACTGTCAAGTGTAGTGTACAGTGTACTGTGTACTAATGACAAGTGTACACTGACTGGTACAACTGTCAAGTGTAGTGTACAGTGTACTGTGTACTAATGGCAAGTGTACACTCACTGGTACAACTGTCAAGTGTAGTGTACAGTGTACTGTGTACTAATGGCAAGTGTACACTCACTGGTACAACTGTCAAGTGTAGAGTACAGTGTACTGTGTACTAATGGCAAGTGTACACTGACTGGTACAACTGTCAAGTGTAGAGTACAGTGTACTGTGTACTAATGGCAAGTGTACACTCACTGGTACAACTGTCAAGGGTAGAGTACAGTGTACTGTGTACTAATGACAAGTGTACACTGACTGGTACAACTGTCAAGGGTAGAGTACAGTGTACTGTGTACTAATGGCAAGTGTACACTGACTGGTACAACTGTCAAGTGTAGAGTACAGTGTACTGTGTACTAATGACAAGTGTACACTGACTGGTACAACTGTCAAGTGTAGAGTACAGTGTACTGTGTACTAATGACAAGTGTACACTGACTGGTACAACTGTCAAGTGTAGAGTACAGTGTACTGTACACTAATGACAAGTGTACACTGACTGGTACAACTGGCAAGGGTAGAGTACAGTGTACTGTACACTAATGACAAGTGTACACTGACTGGTACAACTGGCAAGGGTAGAGTACAGTGTACTGTACACTAATGACAAGTGTACACTGACTGGTACAACTCTCGCCCACTGATGTGTGGTTCTTCATATATAAGAACCTTTGTGCATATTACCAGTATTTATTGTTGTCATATAAAGCTTAAGACATATATTATATAAGTATTTACCGATGTACTTAGTTGTACAGATAACAGCTGTTGGGATCAAAATAAATAACAATGCAGAATAAAGATTTGTCATTGGTAACTTTAATGGAGTAACAGAAAACGGACTCGGACGCTGCGTACAACAACAGCGAATGGAGTTCTGTCTGCAATATTTAGTAATGTCTAGCTATAATTTCCGTAAATTAAGGTTTTATTTTCAATGTTATACCTTATGGTATAACATGGTTAATAGGCGATGACATGTGAATATATATTATTATGTGTAACGTCCATGAAAAGAATGACCTTTTGGACCATTTTTGTTGGTTTTGTACGTAGCTACCAACACACGCAGCCATCTTGAATTTTGTTCAGTTGTCTCTGGGCTGTGTGAGGGGGAGGGTGTGCCCGTGTTCGTGCTCCGTCTGTGTAAATAAACCATTCAAATATCGAAACGTTTAATTTGCACTTATTTGAAAAGTAATATTAATAAGGTTCAGATAGTTCTTTATATCCCAATACAAGAAAAGTGGAGTATGAATAGTGAGGAGTGTTAGTGAACCAGTTTGGTGGAAGGAGGAAGCGAGGATAGGGAGGTGCTTCTGGAGGTTCCTGGAGGCACCTGGAGGCTCCTGGAGGTTCGTGGAGGCTCGTGGAGGTTCGTGGAGGCTGGTGGAGGCTGGTGGAGGCGGGGAAGCCGTCTTGACAGCACCTCGGCACAGTCTGGCCGTCTTGTACACACATGTGAGTACCACTTTGGCCTCTTGTGTTCTCCCACGCCTCCACCACTGTTCCTTCCCAGAGGCAGGGTAACCTGGTGGTGGTTGTGGTGTTGTTGGTGTGTGGTGTTGTTCTCCACGCCTCCACCACTGTTCCTTCCCAGAGGCAGGGTAACCTGGTGGTGTTGGGGTGGTGGTGGTGTGGTGGTGGTTGTTCTCCCACGCCACCACCACTGTTCCTTCCCAGAGGCAGGGTAACCTGGTGTGGTGTGGTGGTGGTGGTGGGGTGGTGGTTCTCCCACGCCTCCACCACTGTTCCTTCCCAGAGGCAGGGTAACCTGGTGGTGGTGTGGTGGTGTGGTGGTGGTGGTGGTGTGGTGGTGTGGTGGTGGTGTTCTCCCACGCCTCCACCACTGTTCCTTCCCAGAGGCAGGGTAACCTGGTGGTGGGTGGTGGTGGTGTGGTGGTGTGGTGGTGTTGTGGTGGGTGTGTGGTGGTGGTGGGGTGGTGGTGTGGTGGTGGTGGTGGTGGTGTTCTCCCACGCCTCCACCACTGTTCCTTCCCAGAGGCAGGGAACCTGGTGTGGTGTGGTGTGTGTGTGGTGGTGGTGGGTGGTGGTGGTGTGGTGGTGTGGTGGTGTTGTTCTCCCACGCCTCCACCACTGTTCCTTCCCAGAGGCAGGGTAACCTGGTGGTGTTGTGGTGTGTGGTGGTGTGGTGGTGGTGGTGGTGGTGTGGTGGTGGTGTTCTCCCACGCCTCCACCACTGTTCCTTCCCAGAGGCAGGGTAACCTGGTGGTGGTGTGGTGTGTGTGGTGGTGTGGTGTGTGGGGTGTGGTGTGGTGGTGTGGTGGTGTGGTGGTGGTGTGTGTTGTGGTGGTGTGGTGGTGTGTTCTCCCACGCCTCCACCACTGTTCCTTCCCAGAGGCAGGGTAACCTGGTGGTGGTGTGGTGGTGTGGTGGTGGTGTGGTGTGGGTGTTGTGGTGTGTGGTGGTGTTGTTCTCCCACGCCTCCACCACTGTTCCCCCGAGGCAGGGTAACCTGGTGGTGGTGTGGTGGTGTGGTGGTGGTGTGGTGGGTGGTGTTGTTCTCCCACGCCACCACCACTGTTCCTTCCCAGAGGCAGGGTAAC
>WNGS01003610.1:0-20910 GCA_020271785.1 Procambarus virginalis
ACTGCCTCTCTGATTACACTATAACTGCCTCTCTGATGACACTGTAACTGCCTCTCTTATGACTCTATAACTGCCTCTCTGATGACACTGTAGCTGTCTCTCTGACGACACTATAACTGCCTCTCTGATGACTCTATAACTGCCTCTCTGATGACACTATAACTGCCTCTCTGATGACACTATAACTGCCTCTCTGATGACAATATAACTGGTTCTCTGATGACACTATAACTGCCTCTCTGATGACCTATAACTGCCTCTCTGATGACATATATAACTGCCTCTCTGATGCACTATAACTGCCTCTCTGATGACACTATAACTGCCTCTCTGACGACACTATAACTGCCTCTCTCATGACACTATAACTGCCTCTCTGTTGACACTGTAACTGCCTCTGATGACATTATAACTGCCTCTCTTATGACTTTATAACTGCCTTTCTGATGACACTATAAGTGCCTCTCTGATCATTATAACTGCCTTTATGATCATTATAACTGCCTCTCTCATCATTATAACTGCCTCAATGATCATTTAACTTCCTCTATGATCATTATAACTGCCTCTCTGATCGTTATAACTGCTTCTTTCATCATTATAACTGCTTTTCTGATGATTATAACTTACTGGTGATTATATGCCTCTCTCATCACTATAAATGCTTCATTGATGATTGTAACTGCCTCTCTGATGATTATAACTGCCTCTTGATACTATAACTGCCTCTCTGATCATTATACTGCCACTATGATCATTATAACTGCTTTTCTGATGATTATAACTGGCTCAGTGATGACACTTTAACTGCCTCTCTGATGACAATATAACTGCCTCTCTGATGACACTATAACTGCCTCTCTGATGACTCTATAACTGCCTATCTGATGACTCTATAACTGCCTCTCTGATGACTCTATAACTGCCTCTCTGATGACTCTATAACTGCCTATCTGATGACACTATAACTGCCTCTCTGATGACTCTATAACTGCCTCTCTGATGACTCTATAACTGCCTCGCTGATGACACTATAACTGCCTCTCTGATGACTCTATAACTGCCTCTCTGATGACTCTATATCTGCCTCTCTGATGACTCTATAACTGCCTCTCTGATGACACTATAACTGCCTCTCTGATGACTCTATAACTGCCTCCTACTGCTCCATGACTCTATAACTGCCTCTCTGATGACTCTATAACTGCTTCTCTGATGACACTATAACTGCCTCTCTGATGACTCTATAACTGTCTCTCTGAGACAATATAACTGATTCGCTATAACTGCCTCTCTGATGACACTATAACTGCCTCTCTGATGACACTATAACTGCCTCTCTAATGACAATATAACTGATTCGCTATAACTTCCTCTCTGATGACACTATAACTGCCTCTCTGATGACACTATAACTGCCTCTCTGATGAGTCTATAACTGCCTCTCTAATGACAATATAACTGATTCGCTATAACTGCCTCTCTGATGACACTATAACTGCTTCTCTGATGACACTATAACTGCTTCTCTGATGACACTATAACTGCCTCTCTGATGACATCTATAACTGCCTCTCTGATGACTCTATAACTGCCTCTCTGATGACCTATAACTGCATCATCTGATGACACTATAACTGCCTCCTAGTGACACTGTAGCTGTCTCTCGCTCAAATGCCTCAAACGCCCAAGTTTCGAACTCTTTTAAGGATCTGTGTGGTGGAGTGGTCGGAGATGGTTGAATCTGGTGCACGAACATCTCGGCCTTCTAAGTTCGAGTCTCTCTCAGGGCTGGAGTCCTTTCTGTGTTATTTATATATATATATATATATATTATATATGTTAAAAAATTATAATGCCAATCTCTAAAATGTGTTCTTTATGTGTCTGAAAGTAGCTAATAAAAGATATAGTTGTTTGGAACGGCAAAATAAATAAAATCGTCTATTTTTTTGTATAATGATGGCAGAGGAAGAGTCCTGGAGGAGTCTCCATGAAGCCCTTATTTCGCCGTGGAGAAGAAGGGAATTAAGATTTCTTATATACGCTGAAGCCCAAGTCGACAGCCACTCTTATCCGGATTTGCATAAATTGTGCAGTTTCCATTCTGATATAATGAGCGCCTCTTCCTCTCTCATTAAGGCACTACCGAGAACAAAAAAAAAATAATAGTTACTCCTTTAGTGTCCTGTCCAACCACTTGGACTGGACGGTAGATTTGCGGTGCTTCTTACAGGTCGGACTTCAATCCCTGACCGTCCAAGTGGTGAGATATAGTTCTTAAATCTGTCCTCATATCCTGCTGTCATATCCTATTGTTATATATTGCAGTGTGAATATGTCCGCCGGCTTGGCTCTTTCTTCTGATAATCACCTAACTTACCCCAGGGTGCAACCTGGATCCCAATTTACTGCTTGGTAAGCAGAGTCACCAGATGAAAGGAAATGCTGCCCAAACGTTTCTGTTCTGCCTCGGGATTTGAACTGGTAACACCACCGTCGTGAAGACCGCCGTCTCTCTATGCTTGCTCAAGGCCCAGTTTTGTTTTCTCTGAAGTATGTACTCCTGTAGTTCGTTAATGTAATTCATGAGTTGGAAACTCCCTCAAATGGGTTTCTCTACAGTTGTTTCTATTTTCTCTCCTCTTAACTCACCTTGCTCATCGCTAATGAGTTTTTCAAGTAATTTTGTTCTCTGTATGTCGCTGTGTTTTTTACTACTTGAGTCAATTTGTGTTTTTGTTTCCCTCTGCATTGAACGGTAAATCGGAAATTGAACAAATATTAACGCTATGAACCGCTAAATTTTTACCTCTCTAAATATGCTCGAGGAGCTGTGTGGTGTGATTTTACTGGTTTAGTGCCCTCTCAGCTGTCATAAGGAGTGTACGCATGTCTTCCCCCAGCGTTCATGATGACTGCATTACCACACAATACTGACTGCTCATCGCGTATTAATGACGAATTGGCCTCAATACCCCAAGGGTGTGTGTGTGTGGGAATACCCGACACTGAGTCACTGGCAACTTGCGGGTTGAGAAAGAAGGAAGACGACTCGAGGAATGGAGGCATGACTGGCCGATGACAATCGTTCGCAAACACCACTCCCTCGTTTCCGCCCGCCTCCCGAGGCTCCGACCCATTGTCGGGTGATCGACAGCTGCGTCCGACGCCTACGACCAGGAAAGTGTCGTTCCAGTAGGTGGTATCTTCGTGGACCAGCACGACGTGTGAGGCTCATTTCTGACACGACGAGCGGACGCCACGACAGCACGGAAAGAAAAGATTTGGAGTTATATAGTGTTAAAGAACTTATTACTAAGTGTGTAAAAGATACATTTAAGTTACTATAAGTGTGTAAAAGATAAAAGATATAGTTACTAAGTGAGTAAAAAATAAAGGATACAGTTAAATTACTAGGAGTGTGTAATAGATAAAAGATACAGTTACTAAGTGTGTAAAAAAGAAAAGATACAGTTAAGTTATTTTAGGTGTGTAAAAAAGAAAAGATTCAGTTAAGTTATTATAAGTGTGTAAAAAAGAAAAGATACAGTTAAGTTACTATAAGTGTGTGGGAATGACTTATAAAGTGTAAAACGACGCGTTGCCATTAGTTAATGGTACCTCTATGGCCACCCTGCTTCCCTGAGCACCATTTCTTTACACTCGCCGCACTGTAACAAGTCTAGCGACCTAAACTATAGTCCTTGTTTACAAACACGACCTAGAAAAAAAGACGCATGAATGAAAGTGAAGAATATATAGAAGAGCGTAGTTGTAGACACTACAACTACGCTCTTCTATATATTCTTCACTTTCATTCATGCGTCTTTTTTCTAGGTCGTGTTTGTAAACAAGGAACTATAGTTTAGGTCACTAGACTTTGTTTACAGTGCGGCGAGTGTAAACAAATGGTGCTCAGGGAAGCAGAGTGGCCATAGAGGTACCATTAACTAATGGCAACGCGTCGTTTTACACTTTATAAGTCATTCCCACACACTTATAGTAACTTAACTGTATCTTTTATTTTTACACACTTATAATAACTTAACTGAATCTTTTCTTTTTTACACACCTAAAATAACTTAACTGTATCTTTTCTTTTTTACACACTTAGTAACTGTATCTTTTATCTATTACACACTCCTAGTAATTTAACTGTATCCTTTTTTTTTACTCACTTAGTAACTATATATTTTATCTTTTACACACTTATAGTAACTTAAATGTATCTTTTACACACTTATAGTAACTTAACTAAATCTTTTCTTTCCGTGCTGTCGTGGCGTGCGCTAGTCGTGTCAGAAATGAGCCTCACACGTCGTGCTGGTCCACGAAGATACCACCTACTGGAACGACACTTTCCTGGTCGTAAGGCGTCGGACGCAGCTGTCGATCACCCGACAATGGGTCGGAGCCTCGGGAGGCGGGCGGAAACGAGGGAGTGGTAGTTTGCGAACGATTGTCATCGGCCAGTCATGCCTCCAGTTCCTCGAGTCGTCTTCCTTCTTTCTCAACCCGCAGTTGCCAGTGACTCGAGTGTCGGGTATTCCCACACACACACACCCTTGGGGTATTGAGGCCAATTCGTCATTAATACGCGATGAGTAGTCAGTATTGTGTGGTAATGCAGTCATCATGAACGCTGGAAGGGAGACATGCGTACACTCCTCATGACAGCTGAGAGGGCACTAAACCAGTAAAATCACACCACACAGCTCCTCGAGCATATTTAGAGAGGTAAAAATTTAGCGGTTCGATAGCGTTAATATTTGTTCAATTTCCGATTTACCGTTCAATGCAGAGGGAAACAAAAACACAAATTTGACTCAAGTAGTAAAAAACACAGCGACATACAGAGAACAAATTACTTGAAAAACTCATTAGCGATGAGCAAGGTGAGTTAAGAGGAGAGAAAATAGAAACAACTGTAGAGAAACCCATTTGAGGGAGTTTCCAACTCATGAATTACATTAACGAACTACAGGAGTACATACTTCAGAGAAAACAAAACTGGGCCTTGAGCAAGCATAGAGAGACGGCGGTCTTCACGACGGTGGTGTTACCGGTTTAAATCCCGAGGCAGAACAGAAACGTTTGGGCAGCATTTCCTTTCATCTGGTGACTCTGCTTACCAAGCAGTAAATTGGGATCTAGGTTGCACCCTGGGGTAAGTTAGGTGATTATCAGAAGAAAGAGCCAAGCCGGCGGGACTATTTTACACACATGCAATATATAACAATAGGATATGAGCAGCAGGATATGAGGACAGATTTAAGGAACTATATCTCACCACTTGGACGGTCAGGGATTGAACTCCGACCTGTAAGAAGCACCGCCAATCTTCCGTCCAAACCAAGTGGTTGGACAGGACACTAAAAGAGTAACTATTATTTTTTTTTGTTCTCGGTAGTGCCTTAATGAGAGAGGAAGAGGCGCTCATTATATCAGAATGGAAACTGCACAATTTATGCAAATCCGGATAAGAGTGGCTGTCGACTTGGGCATCAGCGTATATAAGAAATCTTAATTCCCTTCTTCTCCACGGCGAAATAAGGGCTTCATGGAGACTCCTCCAGGACTCTTCCTCTGCCATCATTATAGAAAAAAATAGACGATTTTATTTTATTTTGCCGTTCCAAACAACTATATCTTTTATTAGCTACTTTCAGACACATAAAGAACACATTTTAGAGATTGGCATTATAATTTTTTTAACATATATAAATATATATATATATATATATAAATAAACACAGAAAGGACTCCAGCCCTGAGAGAGACTCGAACTTAGAAGGCCGAGATGTTCGTGCACCAAGATTCAACCAATTCTCCGACCACTCCACCACGCAGATCCTTAAAAGAGTTCGAAACTTGGGCGTTTGAGGCATTTGAGCGAGAGACAGCTACAGTGTCATTAGCGAGGCAGTTATAGTGTCATCAGAGATGCAGTTATAGAGTCATCAGAGAGGCAGTTATAGAGTCATCAGAGAGGCAGTTATAGAGTCATCAGAGAGGCAGTTATAGTGCCATCAGAGAGGCAGTTATAGTGCCATCAGAGAGGCAGTTATAGTGTCATCAGAGAGGCAGTTATAGCGAATCAGTTATATTGTCATTAGAGAGGCAGTTATAGACTCATCAGAGAGGCAGTTATAGTGTCATCAGAGAGGCAGTTATAGTGTCATCAGAGAGGAAGTTATAGCGAATCAGTTATATTGTCATTAGAGAGGCAGTTATAGTGTCATCAGAGAGGCAGTTATAGTGTCATCAGAGAGGCAGTTATAGCGAATCAGTTATATTGTCATCAGAGAGACAGTTATAGAGTCATCAGAGAGGCAGTTATAGTGTCATCAGAGAGGCAGTTATAGAGTCATCAGAGAGGCAGTTATAGAGTCATCAGTGAGGCAGTTATAGAGTCATCAGAGAGGCAGTTATAGTGTCATCAGAGAGGCAGTTATAGAGTCATCAGAGAGGCAGATATAGAGTCATCAGAGAGGCAGTTATAGAGTCATCAGAGAGGCAGTTATAGTGTCATCAGCGAGGCAGTTATAGAGTCATCAGAGAGGCAGTTATAGAGCCATCAGAGAGGCAGTTATAGTGTCATCAGATAGGCAGTTATAGAGTCATCAGAGAGGCAGTTATAGAGTCATCAGAGAGGCAGTTATAGAGTCATCAGATAGGCAGTTATAGAGTCATCAGAGAGGCAGTTATAGTGTCATCAGAGAGGCAGTTATAGTGTCATCAGAGAGGCAGTTAAAGTGTCATCACTGAGCCAGTTATAATCATCAGAAAAGCAGTTATAATGATCATAGTGGCAGTAATAATGATCAGAGAGGCAGTTATAGTCATCATAGAGGCAGTTATAATCATCAGAGAGGCAGTTACAATCATCAATGAAGCATTTATAGTGATGAGAGAGGCAGTTATAATCACCAGTAAGTTATAATCATCAGAAAAGCAGTTATAATGATGAAAGAAGCAGTTATAACGATCAGAGAGGCAGTTATAATGATCATAGAGGAAGTTAAATGATCATTGAGGCAGTTATAATGATGAGAGAGGCAGTTATAATGATCATAAAGGCAGTTATAATGATCAGAGAGGCACTTATAGTGTCATCAGAAAGGCAGTTATAAAGTCATAAGAGAGGCAGTTATAATGTCATCAGAGGCAGTTACAGTGTCAACAGAGAGGCAGTTATAGTGTCATCAGAGAGGCAGTTATAGTGTCGTCAGAGAGACAGCTACAGTGTCATCAGAGAGGCAGTTATAGTGACATCAGAGAGGTAGTTATATTGTCATCAGAGAGGCAGTTATAGAGTCATCAGAGAGGCAGTTATAGTGTCATCAGAGAACCAGTTATATTGTCATGAGAGAGGCAGTTATAGTGTCATCAGAGAGGCAGTTATAGTGTCATCAGAGAGGCAGTTATAGAGTCATCAGAGAGGCAGTTATAGTGTCGTCAGAGAGACAGCTACAGTGTCATCAGAGAGGCAGTTATAGAGTCATCAGAGGGGCAGTTATAGTGTCATCAGAGAGGCAGTTATAGTGTTATCAGAGAGGCAGTTATAGTGTCATCAGAGAGGCAGTTATAGAGTCATCAGAGAGGCAGTTATAGAGTCATCAGAGAGGCAGTTATAGTGTCGTCAGAGAGGCAGTTATAGAGTCATCAGAGAGGCAGTTATAGAGTCATCAGAGAGGCAGTTATAGTGTCGTCAGAGAGGCAGTTATAGAGTCATCAGAGAGGCAGTTATAGAGTCATCAGAGAGGCAGTTATAGAGTCATCAGAGAGGCAGTTATAGTGTCATCAGAGAGGCAGTTATAGAGTCATCAGAGAGTCAGTTACAGTGTCATCAGAGAGGCAGTTATAGTGTCATCAGAGAGGCAGTTATAGAGTCATCAGAGAGGCAGTTATAGGGTCATCAGAGAGGCAGTTATAGAGTCATCAGAGAGGCAGTTACAGTGTCATCAGAGAGGCAGTTATAGTGTCATCAGAGAAGCAGTTATAGAGTCATCAGAGAGGCAGTTATAGTGTCATCAGAGAGGCAGTTATAGTGTCATCAGAGAGGCAGTTATAGTGTCATCAGAGAGGCAGTTATAGTGTCATCAGAGAGGCAGTTATAGAGTCATCAGAGGGGCAGTTATAGATTCATCAGAGAGGCAGTTATAGTGTCATCAGAGAGGCAGTTATAGAGTCATCAGAGAGGCAGTTATAGTCTCATCAGAGAGGCAGTTATAGAGTCATCAGAGAGGCAGTTACAGTGTCATCAGAGAGGCAGTTATAGTGTCATCAGAGAGGCAGTTATGGTGTCATCAGAGAGGCAGTTATAGTGTCATCAGAGAGGCAGTTATAGTGTCATCAGAGAGGCAGTTATAGAGTCATCAGAGAGGCAGTTACAGTGTCATCAGAGAGGCAGTTACAGTGTCATCAGAGAGGCAGATATAGAGTCATCAGAGAGGCAGTTATAGTGTCATCAGAGAGGCAGTTATAAAGTCATCAGAGAGGCAGTTACAGTGTCATCAGAGAGGCAGTTATAGTGTCATCAGAGAGGCAGTTATAGAGTCATCAGAGAGGCAGTTACAGTGTCATCAGAGAGGCAGTTATAGTGTCATCAGAGAGGCAGTTATAGAGTCATCAGAGAGGCAGTTATAGAGTCATCAGAGAGGCAGTTATAATCACCAGTAAGTTATAATCATCAGAAAAGCAGTTATAATGATGAAAGAAACAGTTATAACGATCAGAGAGGCAGTTATAATGATCATAGAGGAAGTTAAATGATCATTGAGGCAGCTATAATGATGAGATAGGCAGTTATAATGATCATAGAGGCAGTTATTATGATCAGAGAGGCACTTTTAGTGTCATCAGAAAGGCAGTTATAGTGTCATCAGAGAGGCAGTTATAATGTCATCAGAGGCAGTTATAATGATCAGAAAGGCAGTTATAATGATCATAGAGGCAGTTATAATATCAGAGAGGCAGTTATAGTGTCATCAGAGAGGAAGTTATAGAGTCATCAGAGAGGCAGTTATAGAGTCATCAGAGAGGCAGTTATAATGTCATCAGAGAAGCAGTTATAGTGTCATCAGAGAGGCAGTTATAGTGTCATCAGAGAGGCAGTTATAGAGTCATCAGAGAGGCAGTTATAGAGTCATCAGAGATGCAGTCATAATCCTCATTGAGGCTTTTATAATCACCAGTCAGTTATAATGATCAGAGAGGCAGTTATAATGATCATAGAGGAAGTTAAATGATTATTGAGGCAATTATAATGATGAGAGAGGCAGTTATAATGATCAGAGAGGCAGGCAGTTATTATGATCAGAGAGCAGTTATAATGATCAGACAGGTAGTTATAGAACCATCATAGAAGCAGTTATAATGATCAGAGAGGCAGATATAATCATCAGAGAGGCAGTTATAGTGTTATCAGAGAGGCAGTTATATTGATCAGAGAGGAAGTTATAATGATCATAGTGACAGCAGGTCCCTGGAACAACTGTGGCTTGGTTACGCACACACCCCATCGCCTGTGAGACGCAACACACCCCAGCACCATTTGACTCAACACACCCCAGAATCCTGGTGACGCAACAACAATAAGGCACCCCACGCCTGGTGGACGCAACACACCCCGCAACCTGGTGACCGGCAACAGCAAACCACCCCTGCAGCCTGGTACGTCAACACACCACCAGCAACCTGGTGACCACACACCCCAGCAGCTTGGTGACTCAACACAGACCCAAGCAACCTGGTGAGGGCAACACACCCAGCCGCCTGGTGACCAACACCCCCAGCAGCCTGGTGACCAAACACACAACCCCATCATCTGGTGACGCAACCACCCCAGCCTATGGGGACTCACACACCCCACAAAACCTGGTGACGGCCAACACACCCCAGGCCAGCGTGACGCAACACCACCCCACAACCGTTCCACTCACTCGCATGGTGACGCAACCACACCCCAGCAGCCTGGTGACGCAACAGCCCCCAGCAGCCTGGTGACGCAACAGCACCTCAGCAGCCTGGTGACTCAACACACCCTCAGCAGGCCTTGGTACGCACCACAACCCCAGCAGCTGGTGACTCAACACACTCCACGCTGTACAACCCCCAGCAGCCGGGGTGACGCAACCACCCCACGCACCTGGTGACGCACACGCACCCCAGCAGCCTGGGTGACGCAACGCACCCCAGCAGCCTGGTGACGCAACACACCTCCAGCAGCCTGGTGACGCTCAACACACCCCAGCACCATGGTGACGCAACACCCCCATGCGAGCTGGGGACGCAACACCCCATGCACACTGTGGCGCACCATTCACCTACCTAGCAACCCACCTGGTGACCAACACACCCCGCAGCCCTGGTGACCGCAACCACCCCAGAGCCAGGGTGACCGCAACAGCCCACCAGCAGCCTGGTGACGCAACACACCCCAGCAGCCTGGTGCGCAACACACCCCAGCACCTGGTGACTCAACACCCCCACACCGGGGACGCAACACACCCCAGTCAGCCTGGGGGACGCATACACACCCCAAGTCGCCTGGTGCACGCAACGGTGCTCTTGGTGGATCTAAATATTATTTAGTCTTGTGCAGAAAAATGGATAAAAATTGAGCGAAATATAAAATATTTGTACTTACCAAAGTTGCATCGGTGGTGGTGTCATCTTTCTTCCCGTGTCAAGCTGGTTGTTAGGCGGGCACTGACATGGTTTAGGTGGGTGTAGCCTGCCACTACAGTGGTTAGGTGGGTGTACTCTGCCAACACTGACAGTGGGTTAGGTGGGTGTAGCTGCCACTGACAGTGGGTTGGTGGTGTAGCTGCTGACCATGAGTACGTGGGTTGGGTGGGTGTAGCTGCCACTTACAGTGGGTGGGTGGGTGTAGCCTGCCATCTGACAGTGGGTTAGTGGGTGTAGCTTGCAACTTGAAGGTGGGTTGGGTGGGTGTAGCTGCCACTGACGTGGGTTGGGGTGGGTGTACTTGCAACTGACAGTGGGCTAGTGGGTGTAATCTGCCACTGACAGTGGGTTAGATGGCTGTAGCTGCCACTGTCAGCGTTTGTAGCAACACGGGGTACACCTCGCGGCGGGCCACAGGGAGGGGGTGCCACTTCACACAAACACTCAACAAACACCAAAGCCACTTTTTTATATTTTTTTCCTTTTTGAATGGGACAAACTTTCTTTATGTCGCCATATGGCAACGTTTGCTTTTCTTTCCCGGCCCTCGTAAATAATAGTGAAGGATACGACACTACAACTACGTATTCCTATAATTTTCCTTCATCATAGCGTACTTTTTTCTAAGTTCTTGTTTGGTAACAAAGGAAACTAGTAGTTTAGGTCGCTAGACTTGTTTTACAGTGCGCGAGTGTAAAGAAATGGGTGCTCAGGGAAGCAGGGTGGCCATAGAGGTACCATTAACTAATGGCAAACAAACGCGTCGTTTACATTTATAGTCATTCCCGACAAACGTATAGTACTTAACTGTATATTTTTTCTTTTTTTACACACTGTACTACACTTAACTGACTCTTTTCCTTTTCTTTTTTACACACCTAAAATAACTTAACTGTATCTTTTCTTTTTTACACACTTAGTAACTGTATCTTTTATCTATTACACACTCCTAGTAATTTAACTGTATCCTTTATTTTTTACTCACTTAGTAACTATATCTTCTATCTTTTACACCCTTGTAACTTAAATGTAATCTTTTACACACTTATAGTGAATTAAATGTATCTTTTACACCACTTATAGTAACTTAAACCAATCTTTTTCTTTCCGTCTGTCGTGGCGTCCGCTTCGTCGTGTCAGAAATGAGCCTCACACGTCGTGCTGGTCCACGAAGATACCACCTACTGGAACGACACTTTCCTGGTCGTAAGGCGTCGGACGCAGCTTTGTCGATCACCCGACAATTGGGTCGGAGCCTCGGGAGGCGGGCGGAAACGAGGGAGTGGTCGTTTGCGAACGATTGTCGTCGGCCAGTCATGCCTCCATTCCTCAGTCGTCTTCCTTCTTTCTCACCCGCAGTTGCCAGTGACTCTAGTGTCGGGGTATTCCACACCACACACACATTTGGGGTATTGAGGCCAATTCGTCATTAATACGCGATGAGCAGTCAGTATTGTGTGGTAATGCAGTCATCAATGAACGCTGGTGAGGAAGACATGATGTCGTACACTCCTTATGAAGCTTGAGAGGTCAAACTAAAAACCATTAATCACACACACCACACAGCCTACCTCGAGCAATTTAAGAGGTAAAAATTTAGCGGTCAATAGCGTTTATATTTGTTTCATTTCCGATTTACCGTTTCAAGCAAGGGAAACAAACACAAATAGAGACTCAAGTAGTAAAAAACAAAACAGCACATACAGATAACAAAATTACTTGAAAAACTCATTAGCGATGAGCAAGGTAGTTAAGATGAGAGAAAATAGAAACCTGTAGAGAAACCCCATTTGAGGGAGTTTTCCCAACTCATTAATTACATTACGAACTACAGGAGTACCTAATTCAGAGAAAACAAACTGGGCCTTGAGCCAGCATAGAGAGACGGCGGTCCTTCACGACGGTGGTGTTACAAGTTCAAATCCCGTGGCAGAACAGAAACGTTTGGGCAGCATTTCTTCATTGGTGATACTCTGCTTACCAATCGTAAATTGGGATCCAGGTTGCACCCTGGGGTAAGTTAGGTGATTATCAGAAGAAAGAGCCAAGCCGGGGCCTCAACATTTGGTCACACGTGCAATATATTAACAATAGGATATGAATCAGGCATGATATTCGGACAGATTTATGACTATATTCCACTTGGAACGGGTCAGGATTAAGTCCCCGACCCTGTAGAAGCAACCGCAAATCTACTAACCGTCCGTCCAAGTGGTTGGACAGGACACTAAAGGAGTAACTATTATTTTTTTTTTTGTTCGCGGTAGTGCCTTAATGAGAGAGGAAGAGGCGCTCATTATATCAGAATGGAAACTGCACAATTTATGCAAATCCGGATAAGAGTGGCTGTCGACTTTGGGCTTCACGTATATAAGAAATCTTATTTTCCCGTCTTTCTCGACGGCGAAAGAAGGGCTTCATGGAGCTCCTCCGGACTCTTTTCCTCTGGGCCATCATTATACAAAACAAAAGACGATTTTATTTTATTTTGTGCCGTTCCACAACACCTATATCTTATTAGCTACTTTCAGACACATAAAGAACACATTTTAGAGATTGGCAGATAATTTTTTAAACAATATTAATATATATATATAAATAAACACAGAAGGACTCCAAGCCTGAGAGAGACGCGACTTGAAGGGCCGGATGTTCGTGCCCGATATTCAACCATTCTCCTGACACCACTCTCCACCACACAGATCCTTAAAAAGAGATCGAAAAAAACTTTGGCGTGTTGAGGCATTTGGCGAGAGGACAGCTACAGTTTCAACTAGAGAGAGGGCAGTTATAGTGTCATCAGATGTACAGTTATAGGATCATAATTCGTAGAGAGCAGTAAGGTCATAGAGACAGTAGTCATCAGAGAGGCAGTTATAATCAAGAAGCGTTTCATCAGAGAAGCAGTTATAGTGTCATCAGAGAAGCAGTTATAGTGTCATCAGAGAAGCAGTTATAGTGTCATCAGAGAAGCAGTTATAGTGTCATCAGAGAAGCAGTTATAGTGTCATCAGAGAAGCAGTTATAGTGTCATCAGAGAGTAGTCATCGGACGTTATAGTGTCATCAGAGAAGCAGTTATAGAGTCATCAGAGAAGCAGTTATAGAGTCATCAGAGGGCAGTTATAGAGCATCGAGACGTTATAGTGTCATGAGCAGTTATGACAGAAGCAGTTATAGTGTCATCAGAGAAGCAGTTATAGTGTCATCAGAAGAGAAATCACAGAGGGTTATAGTTCAGGAGGTATAGTCATGAGAGAGGCAGTTATAGTGTCATGAAAGAGTAAGTTACAGAGAGGCAGTTATATTGTCATCAGAGAGGCAGTTAAGTGTCACACTGCCAGTTATAATCATCGTAGCAGGCCGTTATAAGATCAAGAGGACCATGTATAGATGATCAGAGAGGACAGTTAGTCATAGAGTGCAGTTATATCAAGAGAGGCAGTTATAGATCATCATGAGCAGATTATAGAGTCAGAGAGGCAGTTAATACCAGTGTATAAATCGAAAGCAGTTATATGAGGTACAGTAAACGACAGAGAGGCAGTATAATGATTAGAGAATAAATGAGAGGCATTTATAGAGGCAGTTAGTCATAAGCAGTATTGATCAGGAGGCTTATAGTGTCATCAGAAGGCAGTTATAAAGTCATCAAGAGAGCAGTTATAATGTCCAGCTTACAGTTTATAAGAGAGCATTATAGAGTGCATCAGAGAGGCAGTTATAGTGTCGTAGGGACGCTACAGTCCAGAGGCAGTTATAGGACCAGGAAATATGTCATCAAGGGCAGAAGAGTCATCAGAGGCTTATAGTGTCTATCAGAGAGGCAGTTATAGTTGTCATCAGATGAGGCAGTTATAGATGTCATGAGATAGGCAGTTATAGGTCATCAGAGAGGCAGTTAAGTGACAAGACAGTTTACGCAGAGAGAGCTAGTTATCAGAGAGGATAATCATCAGAGGGAGTATGTGCACCGAGGTTATAGTGTCATAAAGCAGTTATAGTATAAGACCAGTTATATTGTCATCGAGAGAGGCAGTTATAATGTCAGAGAGAGAGAGAGAGAGAGAGAGAGAGAGAAACAGAGAGACAAAGACAGAGAGACAAAGACAGACAGACAGACAGACAGACAGACAGACAGACAGACAGACAGACAGACAGTTAATGAGATAAACCGACAGACAGACAGACAGACAGACAGACATACAGACAGACAGACAGACAGACAGACAGACAGACAGACAGACAGACAGACAGACAGCAAGAGTGCGAGACTAGGCAAACAAAAAGGCAGGTTGAAAAAAGCAATTGAGAAGGGGGGGGGGGAAGAAAACTCAATAAAGATACAACAAAAAAGAAACAGTAAGAAACAGAGCAGACAAAAATACAACACCCCAGATATCTATAACAGAAGCCGCAACAACAACAACAACAGGAATAATTAACCACAAGTAAGAGAAATGGAAGAATAAACAGGCGGAACATAATTAACACAACTAACAAAAGTGACTAAAAATTAGGCAGAGAAACACACAATTGAAAGAAAGTAACAAGAGGAATAAAGACGAGAACAGAGCAAAAGAGGATAAACTGAGAATAGTAATAGAGTTCGTAAGGTAATTAAGCCATTTTCATGAGAGAGTGAAAAAGCCAGAATGACTTCAAAGCACATGGAAGGGGCATGAGGAAAGGGTGAAGGAAAACAGTGATAAACCTTGACAGAGAAAAGTGACATGCAATTGCAGGCAGGGAAGCAACAGGCAGGTGCAGACAACTTGTGGTCCCAGGACCACTTGTGGTCCCCAGGACAACTTGTGGTCCCAGGAAAACTTGTGGTCCCTAGACAACTTGTGGTCCCAGGACAACTTGTGGTCCCCAGGACAACTTGTGGTCCCAGGACAACTTGTGGTCCCCAGGACAACTTGTGGTTCCAGGACAACTTGTGGTCCCAGGACAGCTTGTGATCCCAGGACAACTTGTGGTCCCAGGACAACTTGTGATCCTAGGACAACTTGTGGTCCCAGGACAACTTGTGGTCCCAGGACAACTTGTGGTCCCCAGGACAACTTGTGGTCCCAGGACAACTTGTGGTCCCCAAGACAACTTGTGGTCCCAGGACAACTTGTGGTCCCAGGACAACTTGTGGTCCCCAGGACAACTTGTGGTCCCAGGACAACTTGTGGTCCCAGGACAACTTGTGGTCCCCAGGACAACTTGTGGTCCCAGGACAACTTGTGGTCCCAGGACAACTTGTGGTCCCAGGACAACTTGTGGTCCCAGGACAACTTGTGGTCCCAGGACAACTTGTGGTCCCAGGACAACTTGTGGTCCCAGGACAACTTGTGGTCCCCAGGACAACTTGTGGTCCCCAAGACAACTTGTGGTCCCCAAGACAACTTGTGGTCCCAGGACAACTTGTGGTCCCAGGACAACTTGTGATCCCAGGACAACTTGTGGTCCCAGGACAACTTGTGACCCCAGGACAACTTGTGGTCCCAGGACAACTTATGGTCCCAGGACCACTTATGGTCCCAGGACCACTTGTGGTCCCCAGGACAACATGTGGTCCCCAGGAAAACATGTGGTCCCAGGACAACTTGTGGTTCCCAGGAAAACTTGTGGTCCCAGGACATGTGGTCCCAGGACAACTTGTGGTCCCAGGACAACTTGTGGTCCCAGGACAACTTGTGGTCCCAGGACAACTTGTGGTCCCAGGACAACTTGTGGTCCCCAGGACAACTTATGGTCCCAGAAAAACTTGGGGCCCCAGGACAACTTGTGGTCCCCAGGACAACATGTGGTCCCAGGACAACTTGTGGTCCCAGGACATGTGATCCCAGGACAACTTGTGGTCCCCAGGACAATTTGTGGTTCACAGGACAACATATGGTCCCTGGACAACTTGTGGTCCCAGGACAACTTGGGGTCCCCATGACAACTTGGGGTCCCAGGACAACTTGTGGTCCCCAGGACCACTTGGGGTCCCAGGACAACATGTGGTCCCCAGGACCACTTGGGGTCCCAGGACAACTTGTGGTCCCCAGGAAACTTGTGATCCCAGGACAACTTGTGGTCCCCAGGACAACTTGTGGTCCCAGGACAACTTGTGGTCCCCAGGACAACTTGTGGTCCCAGGACAACTTGTGGTCCCAGGACAACTTGTGGTCCCAGGACAACTTGTGGTCCCCAGGACAACTTGTGGTCCCCAGGACAACTTGTGGTCCCCAAGACAACTTGTGGTCCCCAAGACAACTTGTGGTCCCAGGAAAACTTGTGGTCCCAGGACAACTTGTGATCCCAGGACAACTTGTGGTCCCAGGACAACTTGTGACCCCAGGACAACTTGTGGTCCCAGGACAACTTGTGGTCCCAGCACAACTTGTGGTCCCAGGACCACTTGTGGTCCCCAGGACAACATGTGGTCCCCAGGAAAACATGTGGTCCCAGGACCACTTGTGGTCCCCAGGACAACATGTGGTCCCCAGGAAAACATGTGGTCCCGGGACAACTTGTGGTTCCCAGGAAAACTTGTGGTCCCAGGACAACATGTGGTCCCACAGACAACTTGTGGTCCCAGGACAACCTCTGGTCCCACAGACAACTTGTGGTCCCAGGACAACTTGTGGTCCCCAGGACAACTTATGGTCCCAGAAAAACTTGGGGTCCCAGGACAACTTGTGGTCCCCAGGACAACTTGTGGTCCCAGGACATGTGATCCCAGGACAACTTTTGGTCCCCAGGACAACTTGTGGTTCACAGGACAACATATGGTCCCAGGACAACTTGTGGTCCCCAGGACAACTTGTGGTTCACAGGACAACATATGGTCCCAGGACAACTTGTGGTCCCCAGGACAACATGTGGTCCTAGGACAACTTGTGGTCCCAGGACAACTTGGGGTCCCAGGACAACTTGTGGTCCCAGGACAACTTGAGGTCTCAGGACAACTTGTGGCTTGGTGACGCAACACACCCCAGCAGCCAGGTGACGCAACACACCCCAGCAACCTGGTGACTCAACACACCCCAGCAGCCAGGTGACGCAACACACCCCAGCAGCCTGGTGACGCAACACACCCCAGCAGCCTGGTGACGCAACACACCCCAGCAACCTGGTGACTCAACACACCCCAGCAGCCAGGTGACGCAACACACCCCAGCAACCTGGTGACTCAACACACCCCAGCAGCCAGGTGACGCAACACACCCCAGCAACCTGGTGACTCAACACACCCCAGCAGCCTGGTGACGCAACACACCCCAGCAGCCTGGTGACGCAACACACCCCAGCAGCCTGGTGACGCAACACACCCCAGCAGCCAGGTGACGCAACACACCCCAGCAGCCTGGTGACGCAACACACCCCAGCAGCCTGGTGACGCAACACACCCCAGCAACCTGGTGACTCAACACACCCCAGCAGCCTGGTGACTCAACACACCCCAGCAGCCAGGTGACGCAACACACCCCAGCAGCCTGGTGACGCAACACACCCCAGCAGCCTGGTGACGCAACACACCCCAGCAACCTGGTGACTCAACACACCCCAGCAGCCAGGTGACGCAACACACCCCAGCAACCTGGTGACTCAACACACCCCAGCAGCCAGGTGACGCAACACACCCCAGCAACCTGGTGACTCAACACACCCCAGCAGCCTGGTGACGCAACACACCCCAGCAGCCAGGTGACGCAACACACCCCAGCAGCCTGGTGACGCAACACACCCCAGCAACCTGGTGACTCAACACACCCCAGCAGCCTGGTGACTCAACACACCCCAGCAGCCAGGTGACGCAACACACCCCAGCAACCTGGTGACGCAACACACCCCAGCAACCTGGTGACTCAACACACCCCAGCAGCCAGGTGACGCAACACACCCCAGCAGCCTGGTGACGCAACACACCCCAGCAGCCTGGTGACTCAACACACCCCAGCAACCTGGTGACTCAACACACCCCAGCAGCCTGGTGACGCAACACACCCCAGCAGCCTGGTGACGCAACACACCCCAGCAGCCTGGTGACTCAACACACCCCAGCAGCCAGGTGACGCAACACACCCCAGCAGCCAGGTGACGCAACACACCCCAGCAACCTGGTGACTCAACACACCCCAGCAACCTGGTGACTCAACACACCCCAGCAGCCAGGTGACGCAACACACCCCAGCAGCCTGGTGACGCAACACACCCCAGCAGCCTGGTGACTCAACACACCCCAGCAACCTGGTGACTCAACACACCCCAGCAGCCTGGTGACGCAACACACCCCAGCAGCCTGGTGACTCAACACACCCCAGCAACCTGGTGACTCAACACACCCCAGCAGCCTGGTGACGCAACACACCCCAGCAGCCTGGTGACTCAACACACCCCAGCAACCTGGTGACTCAACACACCCCAGCAGCCTGGTGACTCAACACACCCCAGCAGCCTGGTGACGCAACAAACCCCAGCAGCCTGGTGACGCAACACACCCCAGCAGCTTGGTGACTCAACACACCCCAGCAGCCTGGTGACGCAACAAACCCCAGCAGCCTGGTGACGCAACACACCCCAGCAGCTTGGTGACTCAACACATCCCAGCAGCTTGGTGACTCAACACACCCCAGCAGCCTGGTGACGCAACACACCCCAGCAGCCTGGTGACGCAACACACCCCAGCAGCCTGGTGACGCAACACATCCCAGCAGCCTGGTGACCCAACACACCCCAGCAGCCTGGTGACGCAACACATCCCAGCAGCCTGGTGACGCAACACATCCCAGCAACCTCGTGATTCAACACACCCCAGCAGCCTGGTGACGCAACACACCCCAGCAACCTGGTGACTCAACACACCCCAGCAACCTGGTGACTCAACACACCCCAGCAACCTGGTGACTCAACACACCCCAGCAGCCTGGTGACGCAACACACCCCAGCAACCTGGTGACGCAACACACCCCAGCAGCCTGGTGACGCAACACACCCCAGCAGCCTGGTGACGCAACGTGCTCTTGGTGGATCTAAAATATTATTTATGTCTTGTGCAGAGAAATGGATAAAAAATTGATGCAATATAAAATATTTGTACTTACCAAAGTTGGCATCGGTGTGGTGTGACATCTTCTTCCCTGTGTCAGCTGGGTGTTGCTGCCACTGACAGTGGGTTGGGTGGGTGTAGCTGCCCCTGACAGTGGGTTAGGTGGGTGTAGCTGCCACTGACAGTGGGTTAGGTGGGTGTAGCTGCCACTGACAGTGGGTTAGGTGGGTGTAGCTGCCACTGACAGTGGGTTAGGTGGGTGTAGCTGCCACTGACAGTGGGTTAGGTGGGTGTAGCTGCCACTGACAGTGGGTTAGGTGGGTGTTGCTGCCACTGACAGTGGGTTAGGTGGGTGTAGCTGCCACTGACAGTGGGTTAGGTGGGTGTAGCTGCCACTGACAGTGGGTTAGGTGGGTGTAGCTGCCACTGACAGTGGGTTAGGTGGGTGTAGCTGCCACTGACAGTGGGTAGGGTGGGTGTAGCTGCCACTGACAGTGGGTTAGGTGGGTGTAGCTGCCACTGACAGTGGGTTAGGTGGGTGTAGCTGCCACTGACAGTGGGTTAGGTGGGTGTAGCTGCCACTAACAGTGGGTTAGGTGGGTGTAGCTGCCACTGACAGTTAGTTAGGTGGGTGTAGCTGCCACTGACAACGTGTGTAGCAACAAGGGGTACACCTCGCGGCCCACACCACTTCACACAACACTCAACAAACACACAATGCCACTTTTTTCATATTTTTTTCCTTTTTGAATGTAAAACTTTCTTTATGTCTCCAATATGGCAACTGTTGGCTTTTTTTTCCCTG
Organism: Procambarus virginalis; assembly: GCA_020271785.1. Taxonomy (NCBI): domain Eukaryota; kingdom Metazoa; phylum Arthropoda; class Malacostraca; order Decapoda; family Cambaridae; genus Procambarus; species Procambarus virginalis. The sequence goes on from WNGS01003610.1 coordinate 20,528, forward strand.
CACTCGTAAATAATAGTGAAGGATACGACACTACAACTACGCTCTTCTATATATTCTTCACTTTCATTCATGCGCCTTTTTTTCTAGGTCGTGTTTGTAAACAAGGAACTATAGTTTAGGTCACTAGACTTTGTTTACAATCCGGTGAGCGTAAACAAATGGTGCTCAGGGAAGCAGGGTGGCCATAGAGGTACCATTAACTAATGGCAACGCGTCGTTTCACGCTTTATAAGTCATTCCCACACACTTATAGTACTTAACTGTGTCTTTTCTTTTTTACACACTTATAATAACTTAACTGTATCTTTTCTTTTTTACACACTTATAGTTACTTAACTGAATCTTTTCTTTTTATACACTTATAATAAACTTAATTGTATCTT
>WNGS01003611.1:30460-43791 GCA_020271785.1 Procambarus virginalis
TGATTGGCTTAGCAAGTGCGTGACGGATGTGGGAGGAGCTTATCTTTAGGCGCCGTTTGTTATCTTTTGTTTGCCGTTTAACGGTTCAAAATGTTCAAAATCAAATCAAACATTGTTCCAAATATCTCCTGACCAAATAAATATGACAACAATGAGTCTAACGGCTGTAATGAGCTAGGTAGTGTATAATGAGCTAGGTAGCTGTATAATGAGCTAGGTAGCTGTATAAGAGCTAGGTAGCTGTATAATGAGCTAGTAGCTGTATAATGAGCTAGGTAGCTGTATAATGAGCTAGGTAGCTGTATAATGAGCTAGGTAGCTGTATATGAGCTAGGTAGCTGTATAATGAGCTAGGTAGCTGTATAATGAGCTAGGTAACTGTATAATGAGCTAGGTAGCTGTATAATGAGCTAGGTAACTGTATAATGAGCTAGGTAGCTCCAAAACTCTGCGAAAAGAGCAGTAACGAGTCCCAAAGTAACAAGTCACGTATTCGTGTATGTTCCCCCCAAAAAAAACAAATAAGGAAATACGGGCCTCAAAGTTATTCTCATTTTCAAAATTAAATAAACAGCATTGGGGGGGGGGGAACAGCATTGTTCTGCAGCAGACAGAGAACTCTTGCAACAGCCGCTGGCCCTCACCATGTACAGCAAGGTTTATGCAAATGATTGGTAGTGTGGCGTCGTGTCGTTCTCCTTCGTGTATGGCGGTCGTGTTCCGACGTGTAACGTGGCGGTGTAGGAGGTGACACGCGCCCGGGGAGGGTGTCGATCAGGGCGCCGACATCGTCCTGAGCGACACACACACACATACACCTCCTGTAGGTGGCTTTCACCATTATCACTCTCAGGGTCTACACTATAGGCCCCGAGTAAACTCCAGGCTGTGAGTGGGGTAAACTCCAGGCTGTGAGTGGGGTAAACTCCAGGTGTGAGTGGGTTAAACTCCAGGTTGTGAGTGGGTTAAACTACAGGTTGTAACACAACTACGGATGAGAATCCCAACACGCAGAGTTGTAAATATAAGTCAACAGACATCACAACATTAAAACGTAACTTTCACACAAACATCAACAACAACAACAAAAAAATATGCAGAAACCAGTAATGTATTAAAAAAAAAAAAGATCTCTCGTAATTGCAAATTTTATTAATGTTATACAAAAATATGTCTCTATGTGACACTAAATTATAATTAATGACTTTTTAGTGTAATCCCAATTTCTGAAAAGCACTTAGCACAATAATCCATGTTTTTTGTTTATTTCTATTTATTCTGCAAGCTATTTTATTTTTATTTTCAAAATACGTTCCTTTATTCATATTGGTAACCATGGTGTTCTACACTCAGGTCTTGGCTTGTCTGAATATATTCATTGATCTTCATTTATCATTAAGTGTCTAAACTCATTCTTGTTGTTGATGAGGAGGAATTTAAAAACGTTCTGCAACCATCTTGCAGCATCCGGCAGGATTCTATCTGGCATAATACACTCTATATCATTCTATCTGGCATAATACACTCTATATCATCCTATCTGGCATAATACTCTCTATATCATTATATCTGGCATAATACACTCTATATCATTATATCTGGCATAATACACTCTTATATATATATCTGGCATAATACACTATATCATTATATCTGGCATAATACACTCTATATCATTATATCTGGCATAATACACTCTATGTCACTTCTTGTACGCACTATCTTGGAAACACAAACCGAAACTGTCTCAATTTTCCGCTTGTTACAACTTGTAATAAAGGTTACATCTTGGCTTAACGTGTTTATGACGTATTAGAACGTTGTTACAACTTGCTATATTGGTTGTTATAACTGGTTAGGAAGGGTTAAATCTTGTTCGAACGTTGTACCAACGTCGTAGTTCGGTGTGTTTGGCGGGATAGAGTCTAGTGTATATAATATATCAACTCTTACAAAGACTTGCTATTCATTAGAATACGGAAGCTAGGGGGTAGGGGGGTCATTTTCCATAGAAGACTTACCTTACCTTGAGGATACCTTGAGGTGCTTCCGGGGCTTATCGTCCCCGCGGCCCGGTCATCGACCAGGCCTCTGGTTGCTGGACTGATCAACCAGGCTGTTGGACGCGGCTGCTCGCAGCCTGACGTATTAGTCACAGCCTGGTTGATCAGGTATCCTTTGGAGGTGCTTATCCAGTTCCAGAAGACTTCCTTTAAGATATTTTCCAGGACGCCTTGTCCAGTTACCCCTGTCCTACGGCTCGTAAGCCATACACCATCTTCATAAAGGGTCTTCCTTCCCTGATGGTGTCCTTCCGTAACGCCTCGCTTGCCACCACCGCTCGTTACAACGGCTCTCCTAGACGATGGGTCGCTGGCCGAGGCCCGGGCATCGAACCACCAGACATACACGCAACATTTGGTGTGTATGAAGAGCCTCCGTGGGGGATAAATACTACCAGTCGACCAGGAGGCTGTCATCTCTTTGGCCAGGTGAAGGTGTTGTAACCTAAGGTGCTGCTCCACCTTCTCTAGTTCTCATTTGTCTCGTTTACCCCCCCCTTACCTCACTCACTTTACCTCACCTGACTCACCTTCTCTCACCTGACTTGACTCATCCCGCCAAACACACACCGAAACTACGACGTTGGTACAACGTTCGAACAAATTTTAACACCTCCTAACCCGTTATAACAACCAATATAGCAAGTTGTAACAACGTTCTAATACGTCATAAACACGTTAAGCCAAGATGTAACAACTTTATTACAAGTTGTAACAAGCGGAAAATAGAGACAGTTTTGGTTTGTGTTTCCAGGGATTTAGTGTCCGTCTCCTTCCCTCACTTTCTTCAAGCAACTTACATGCCATTATCTTCCTCACGTGGCCTTACCCCTCACAACACTTCTCCATTGCCTCATGTGCTTCACAGCTAACCTCATAAATCCCTCCCCTCTCTACCTTAACTATTCACCCCATCACCCCTCCCTTATTCCATATGTTGAGCCCACCTTAAAAAAAACTTTCCCTTCTTAACTCACAGCATCCTCTAGCCTGTGGGACGGAAGACAAAGGAGTTTGTAAACGAGAATGCAAAGAAAAAGGGAACATAGACGTTGATGGCATTGGAAACAAAGCAAACGAACTAAGAGAGATACTCCAATGTGTCGTAGCAAGTACAGCATTCCTTCATGACTACCATATATTAAGAAAGAGAACGAAAAGGCCCCTAGGGGGCCACAGGGGCCTTTTCTGGCCCCTGGCTTTTCTGGTAATCTCTGGCCTAGGGGCCAGAGATTATCTTCCACAGGTAATCTCTACTTCTTGATCAACAGCTGTTGATCATGAAGTAGAGATTAGAGACTGGAGATTAGAGATGATAATCCCAGTCTGTGAAGAACTCAGATGCTACGTAACAGGCCCCACAACAATGGGAGAAGCCAAGGTTGTATTCGTAGCAGTCACATGTAGGAAGTCACCAAATGACAGAAAACTCAGAGAAATAACAGAAATAGTATGGCAGTTGCTACCATAACAGAACAGCTTTAGTCACCCCTAATGTCCCTGTGAGGGGACTTTAACCACGGCTTGATAAATTAGGAGGACACCACAGGAGGTCCTGTGTACACGGAGAACTGAACTAACCAGCAGAAACAACTGGACACAAAGTCAACATGTCTAGACTCTGACCTGGTGAGCCTCTATGGTAACTGTACACCTCTAGTCAGCTCCTCTAGGCGTCACACACACACACACACACACACACACACACACACACACACACACAACACACACACACACACACACACACACACACACACACACACATACATGTGGTGGAGGCTGACTCAATACACAGTTTCAAGTGTAGATATGATAGAGCCCAGTAGGCTCAGGAATCTGTACACCAGTTGATTGACAGTTGAGAGGCAGGACCAAAGAGCCAGAGCTCAACCCCCGCAAGCACAATTAGGCAATTAGGTAAGTACACACACACACACACACACACACACACACACACACACACACACACACACACACACACACACACACACACACACACACACACACACACACACATCAACGCTGGGCTCTTTCTGTTTATTTAATAATCGTTATTTTTTTATCCTTTTATTCACTTTTGGTCTGCATTATCTCCTTCCTTTCTTCCTTGGCCATCATTATCATCGCCTAACATTATTGTTATAGTTCGTTACATTTTCATTTACTGTTACAACCGTCTTTCAGAGCACTGTTTATAGTCAACAGTTTACCGTTGTCTCTAGTTAATTCCGTTTTGCTGAAATTGGTTCGATTCCTCTTGAAATTTTCTTCGTGGTCTCTCGTCTCCACCATTTGTACATTTGTCTATATATTGTAGTTCCTTGTTCTCCACTTTTCTGCCTCCCTTCCTGCCTATCTTCCTCTACCTCCTCCCTCAGTCTCTTCATCTATCTCCCTTCTCTGCACTCCCTTCATCTCCCCCTCCTCCTCCTCTCCCCTGCCTCCTTATATTCTTCAGCTCGGCCATACTCTACTGGGAAATTATCCTCCCTCAAGGCGCTTCAACAATCCATCACCATTGTTCACCTCCCTCTGCCAGAACAACTGCCTCCCCACGCAATTGTCTCCGAACCTCAAGGCTGGCACTCAAACTCCCCGAACTGGCATCTTTGATATCTGGCACTGTATATATCTCCCCCCCCCCCTTCACCTACCTGGCACCCTGTTTAGGGGGCTCGTCACAGAATATGTCTCATATAGCTCTCTCGTTGTGTATGTGGTACTTGGGGTCCCAACCTGGCAACATTGGTGGATATTTGCCCGATATCTTGTTATTTCAGTTGCGTATTCTTGCTGTGTCTGCCATCAGTGGTGGGATGCGAACCTGGGCTGTGGCCAGGCTCGGGGAGTAGAACAACTCCCGAAATCCTCTACAGGTATCGTCCAGGTATACGAACAGGAAATCTCTTGAAAGAACTTCAAAATCATTTGGTTGGGCATGGGTGTTGTGTGCATCAGCCCTCACAAACACCAGCCCTCACAAACACCAGCCCTCACAAACACCAGCCCTCACAAAACACCAGCCCTCACAAAACACCAGCCCTCACAAAACACCAGCCCTCACAAAACACCAGCCCTCACAAACACCAGCCCTCACAAAACACCAGCCCTTACAAAACACCAGCCCTCACAAACACCAGCCCTCACAAACACCAGCCCTCACAAAACACCACCCCTCACAAACACCAGTCCTCACAAAACACCAGCCCTCACAAACACCAGCCCTCACAAAACACCAGCCCTCACAAAACACCAGCCCTCACAAAACACCACCCCTCACAAACACCAGTCCTCACAAAACACCAGCCCTCACAAAACACCAGCCCTCACAAAACACCACCCCTCACAAAACACCAGCCCTCACAAAACACCAGCCCTCACAAAACACCAGCCCTCACAAAACACCAGCCCTCACAAACACCAGTCCTCACAAAACACCACCCCTCACAAACACCAGTCCTCACAAAACACCAGCCCTCACAAAACACCTCGGTCTCGTTACCTCAAGAAATATATAACTTACCAATTACCTGTTCATATATCTGTAGCTCTGCTCCTACGATTGTTTCTTGGGCTGGCTCTCTCCAGCACCTAAAGTGAGTTAAGTAACGTGAACTTGTTCTCTGTGAACCACAAGACTTAATTTCAGTGCAGCTGTCAGAGAAATAGATGTTCAGACTCTGTTAAACAGCGCTGGATGATTACCTTTCGGCTGTTGTTGTTGTTGTTAAAGATTCGCTACCTGGAACAAAGTTCCAAGTAGCACGGGCTATGGTGAGCCCGTAAGGCACTATTACCTTTCGGTAGCTTAATCAGTGAAGCTGTTTTCATAGACCCAATTTCCTCTCATGTGAAGAAAACTGTCTACCGGGATCGCTCAAATCTGGTAGATATTCCACCAATATAATGAACTCAAGAGAAAGGAAAAACTAATATTTTTATCAAAATATGAAGTTGTTTACCATTGTAGTTGTTATTGTGGCCGCCAGGTGGTGCTGGCGTGACTACTAAACGGTTACCCCACCACAGGCTAGCTGTAGAGACCTGGGTGTTGGTGTAGAGACCTGGGGGCTAGCTGTAGAGACCTGGGTGTTGGTGTAGACACCTGGGGGCTAGCTGTAGAGACCAGGGTGTTGGTGTAGACACCTGGGTGTTGGTGTAGAGGCCTGGGTGTTGGTGTAGAGGCCTGGGTGTTGGTGTAGAGGCCTGGGTGTTGGTGTAGAGGCCTGGGTGTTGGTGTAGAGGCCTGGGTGTTGGTGTAGAGGCCTGGGTGTTGGTGTAGAGGCCTGGGTGTTGGTGTAGAGGCCTGGGTGTTGGTGTAGACACCTGGGTGTTGGTGTAGAGGCCTGGGTGTTGGTGTAGAGGCCTGGGTGTTGGTGTAGAGGCCTGGGTGTTGGTTTAGAGGCCTGGGTGTAGGTGTAGAGGCCTGGGTGTTGGTGTAGAGACCTGGGTGTTAGTGTAGAGACCTGGGTGTTGGTGTAGCGACCTGGGTGTTGGTGTAGAGACCTGGGTGTTGGTGTAGAGACCTGGGTGTTGGTGTAGAGACCTGGGTGTTGGTGTAGCGACCTGGGTGTTGGTGTAGAGACCTGGGTGTTGGTGTAGACACCTGGGTGTTGGTGTAGACACCTGGGTGTTGGTGTAGAGACCTGGGTGTTGGTGTAGAGACCTGGGTGTTGGTGTAGACACCTGGGTGTTGGTGTAGAGGTCTGGGTGTTGGTGTAGAGACCTGGGTGTTGGTGTAGAGACGTGGGTGTTGGTGTAGAGACCTGGGTGTTGTTGTAGAGACCTGGGTGTTGGTGTAGACACCTGGGTGTTGTTGTAGAGACCTGGGTGTTGGTGTAGACACCTGGGTGTTGTTGTAGAGACCTGGGTGCTTCAGCCGTGCCCCGGTCTCTAGTCTAGTGCACTCTCTCACTCTCACTGTTGTCTCCCCACAGTGCAGAGGTAGAGAAGAGTGAGGGAGAGTGACCTCTCACACGCATCTCCTTTAATAGGCTTATCGTATTTTGCTGTTTTTCAACAATATGGCGGCAGGTGCTTCACTCTCCCCGGACTGTTTCTGTGCATTGAGGATCTGATCGTGTCTACAGGGAAGGATAGAGGATCATGTCATCAGAGGAACAGAGATTCTGATCGCTTCCTGAGTGAAGAAAAGATGTTCTGATTATCTCCTGAGGGGGGAACAGAACGACTCATATCGCTTCAAGACAGAAGGTAATGGGCTCAGATTGTGTTTCAACAACAAGGGGGCCAGCAAGACTTTTCGTAAACTGCTGGTAATTATTCTGATTGTCTTTGACCCCAAACATCCACTACGGGCTCACCATAGCCCGTGCTACTTGGAACTTCTTGTTCCAGGTAGCGAATCTTTAACAACAACAACAACTTTGACCCCTATGAAGAACCAGGGGCCAGATTCACGAAAAAACTTACGCAAGCACTTACGAACCTGTACATATTTCATCAATCTTTGACGGCTTTGGTTACATTTATTAAACAGTTTACAAGCACGAAAACTTCCCAATCAACTGTTGTTATTGTTATAAACAGCCTCCTGGTGCTTCGGAGCTCATTAACTGTTTAATAATTGTAAACAAAGCCGTCAAAGATTGAGAAAAGATGTACAGGTTCGTAAGTGCTTTCGTGAATCTGGCCCCAGATCAGCTCTTAGTGGGTTCTTGAGTGTGTATGTGATGTGCTTGCGCTATATGTAGTCAATTACTCATGTTTTATATGTAAATGTTAAAGAGACAACTGGATTATTGACATATCAGAAGTACTGTCAATCAAACACTTGATTATCCATTCGTTCTGTGTTCTATAGTTTGGCAAAAGAACAACATTTCTGTAGTTTTTGTTCTACATTTCTGTTCTACATTTTGCCAAAAAGTCATTCTGTACCGTAGAGTTGTAGGGAACGGTTATTTAGCAACGTAACAAATGACTGTATATATCTTTAAATGATGGTTAGCTTACACAGTGCCAAGCACAGAGAGATGTGGCACCAGCGACAGTCTACAGTGTGTACATTTAAGTGAATACGGATGTACGTGATGCTGCAAGATAGCGAGATGTTGCACGATAGCCAGAGGCAGCTGATAGCTGTGCTGAAATTCTATTATGAAATGTGAAATTATCAGGTGATACGCGCGCGCGCGCGCGTGTGTGTGTGTGTGTGTGTGTGTGTGTGTGTGGTGTGTGTGTGTGTGTGTGTGGTGTGTGTGTGTGTGTGTGTGTGTGTATTCACCTAGTTGTGCATGCGGGGGTTGAGCTCTGCTCTTTCGGCCCGGCTCTCAACAGTCAATCAACAGTTACTAACTACTAACAATTTCTTTTTTCACTCACACACTCAGCAGCCCGTAACAGCTGTCTACCTCCCAGGTACCTATTTACTGCTAGGTAACAGGGCCATCAGGGTGAGGGAAACTCTGCCTATTTGTTTTTCCGGCGGTGCTGGGGGGGCGAACCCACCCTAGGTCCACGAGTCTAGAGTGCTGTCCACTCAGCCAACCAGTGTGTGTGTGTGTGAAGCAATGTCAGAGGGCTCAAGAGACGGACATCTGGACGTACCAAAGCGGCTCCAATTTTGTGTAACCCCGTCTGTGTTATTTAATTCCCCTGGCTTGGGCGCCCCTGAGGAAATCCTCCTTTTTTATTTGTCCTGGGCAGCAGCAGCAGACTTTGGGATCGGCTAGTTTAGAGCAGCTGGTGTCTGAGAAGTTTCTCTACCTTCCCTCCCCTCCTGCAGATCCTGGCGTCCTTACCTGTGGCTCAGGTGAGACACATCTTCTCAACCCATCGCTGTGTTTTTCTCCTCACCTGTAAGTAGGAATCTAACCAACTTGTAATTGAGAAAGGGGGGAGGGGGGGCACCTTGGTGGTGAGACTAGGGTGGTGACACCGGATGTAGGTTCGAATCCTCGTCACGGCCCTTGTGGATTTGTTCATTTGATGCATCAAGCTATTGTGGTTTTTGTGTGTTATGAAGAGGTAGAACCGCCTATTGACATAGATCGAGTGCATGGGGGGAATTGTGTAAAATCTTGGTTTGTGTCTCGGAGAGACTGCAGGATCCGTGGTAAATCAGGATGATTTCCCGGTTGCAATTCTTTTTACCATGTCGTAGCTCAGTCGATTAAGGCAGCGTCTGGGATCCTTTCGGACGTAGGTTCGAATCCTCGTCACGGTCCATGTGGATTTGTTCATTTGTTTGGCTTCTTTGTGGATTTATCCATGTATTGTTTCACATAATTGTAGGTGTTTTAAGATTTGAATTGTTACAATTTTCGTGAGGTTCAGAGAAATTTACTTTCTTTTTCTGCCTCGCGGAACTTTGATATGAATATGTGGGTTGAAGACAATGCTTTGTCTCTATGATTTTTTCCTTGTGAGGCTTCTTGTGTTGCAAGCAACACTCTTTGTGTTGCTGCGAGCGGTCTTATACCGTTTGTAGAGCCTTGTGCTGAGTCTAACAGCCTCTTGGTGGGTGCGCAACGCTTTCGGCAGATTATACTGTTTGTAACGCTTTCTGTTTGATGTTTTGTCCTTTGTAGGGAAGATGAGAGATGGTGGGATGCCTTAAGGTAATTGTTGGGTTTCAGGGTCTGTGTGATGAGCATAGGGAGCCGGTCGGCCGAGCGGACAGCACGCTGGACTTGTGATCCTGTGGTCCCGGGTTCGATCCCAGGCGCCGGCGAGAAACAATGGGCAGAGTTTCTTTCACCCTATGCCCCTGTTACCTAGCAGTAAAATAGGTACCTGGGTGTTAGTCAGCTGTCACGGGCTGCTTCCTGGGGGTGGAGGCCTGGTCGAGGACCGGGCCGCGGGGACACTAAAGCCCCGAAATCATCTCAATATCTCAAGATAGCATAGTCAACTCTTGGGCTGTATATAGCAACTATACAGGCGATGAGTCACAATAACGTGGCTGAAGTATGTTGACCAGACCACACACTAGAAGGTGAAGGGACGACGACGTTTCGGTCCGTCCTGGAACATTCTCAAGTCGATTGTCTTGACAAGGGTCCAGGACGGACCGAAACGTCGTCGTCCCTTCATTTTCTAGCTAGTATAGTCGCTTTAGAAGTTCAGTAGATTTTGTTCAGCGTAGAGGTTTGTACTGGTTGTAGAACTGCGCTGAATGTTCATTTTGCGCGAGTGACATCGCTTTGTGTTATCTGCGCTTTGTGGGGGTTTGTGGCATCTTGCGCATTGTGTGGCTGAGCGAGTTGTGTTGTGGGAATCAACAGTTTGTTACAGACAGACAACAATCAGCACTAGATGCAGACCAGTTAAGATGATTGTGTTATCTTGAGATGATATCATCCTCGGAGAATTGCCATCCGGATGCAGCCTCTTGCGTCACAGATATCGATTTTAAAGGTAAATATATTTCGATATATAACATCAGTACTTCACAAAGACTTGGCACTATATGAACTGAATCACCGAACCATAAGAAATGACAGCTTTTTATATACCATTGTCGCCTACGGGCTCACCATAGCCCGTGCTACTTGGAACTTTTTGTTCCAAGTAGCGAATCTTTAACAACAACAACAATATACCATTGTTCTTAATCATTATATAAAATGAGTATATATGATGAGGCTTTATATGACTTCAACATTTGAATAACCGCCAAAGAAACAGTAGTGTGTTTTTGGTTTATTTATTATAAAGGTCAAATATTTTAAGTTTTTCTCTTATTAAAGTTTCCTTAAGTTTTTCGCCAACATTTGTTGGTGTGTGTGTGTGTGTGTGTGTGTGTGTGTGTGTGTGTGTGTGTGTGTGTGTGTGTGTGTACTCACCTAGTTGTACTCACCTAGTTGTGCTTGCGGGGGTTGAGCTCTGGCTCTTTGGTCCCGCCTCTCAACCATCAATCAACAGGTGTACAGTTTCCTGAAACTGTACACCTGTGTGTGTACAGTTTGTGTGTGTGTGTGTGTGTGTGTGTGTGTGTGTGTGTGTGTGTGTGTGTGTGTGTGTGTGTGTGTGTGTGTGTGTGTGTACTCACCTAGTTGTGCTTGCGGGGGTTGAGCTCTGGCTCTTTGCTCCCGCCTCTCAACCGTCAATCAACAAATTGACGGTTGTATGTGTGTGTGTGTGTGTGTGTGTGTGTGTGTGTGTGTGTGTGTGTGTGTGTGTGTGTGTGTGTGTGTGTGTGTGTGTGTGTAAGCTCACTGCAACAAATAGCTTCATTGGTCAATATAGAGGAGAACAAGAGTCAAATGCCACAACAGGCGAAGGGATCCACGTGGTCCTGCCTGCCTGGCCGCCGCTCCCCCGCCCCAACCCTTGACTCAAGGCAAGGTACGATCCAGGTAACCCATTGATGGGCCATCTTAATCCCCCTCAAGTGATCCGGGCCTAACGAGGCCAGTTATATACCCCAGGAGGGCCCCGGGTTGGAGATCTTGTCACGTGGCGTGGGTGGACAGGAGAATAAGGTGAGTGGACGGGGTAGGTGGGTGGACAGGGACCTCACCTACTGGGAAGGGGGGGGGGACACAGCAATATGGCGCCGCAGTTAATGGTCACCATTAGTACAATTTCCCATTTGACGTGTCCAGACTAAGGGGGTGGCCGCTCCCCGCGGCCGCTGGCGGAAACATTCCGCTATTTATGGTCGCTCTAGCAAGGTCCTCCACCCCCCTTTCTAATCAGAGATGGCCGTATTAACATTGCGGACGCTATAGCAAAGTGCCAAAGTGAGACTGCATTATTTGCCTGGTCTGCTTAAGCAGGTTGGTCACCATAAGAAGATATCATTGTAAGGCACGGCCGGATTACCCGAGTGGCCGCTATAGCAAGGTACAGGAATAGTCCTGGCACTCCGGTCGTCGTAATCAACCGGTACTGCTAACAACGGCCACCTTATTACTCTGACCGATGCTTGCTATTATCCTGTCGGGCAATAGTGTCTCGGACGTAGGTTCGAATCCTCGTCACGGCCCTTATGGATTTGTTCACTATATCAGGGTGTTCGTTGCAAGTGGTTAGTCGCCGTTGCAGGCTAATGGTGTAAAATATGGCCTTATCAGCAGGGTGGCCGCAGGAGTAGGGTGTGTCATTAATGAGTTGGACGCCAAATGACTGATAGACTCATTAGCCAGGGGGCCACATTTGGGGGGGGGGGAATTGCTGGATCAAGGGGTCTGTTACTGTTGGGTTCTAACTGCGTCTGCTCTCATCACTTCCCTATTATACCTTTCTCTTTACTCATTATCCACCTTCCCTCTCACTATCTTCTTGTATCTTTCTGTGGCATTCTCTCACTATCTCCCCCTCTCACTAGGAGAGTGTGGGGGGTGGGGGGGCTATCCCCACCTTCTTCGTCCCACCACTTGGGCTGGACGGTAGAGTGACGGTAGAGCGTCATGCAGGTCGGCGTTCAATCCCCGACGGTCCATAAGTGGTTGGGAACCATTCCTTCCCCCCCCCCCCCGTAATTTGTCGACAAAATATAGCTTATTAGGACATCACACCCTGCCACCACACCTGCCCTGCCGCCACACCTACCTGTCACCACACCTGCCCTGCCACCACACCTGCCCTGCCACTACACCTGCCCTGCCACCACACCTGCCCTGCCACCACACATGCCCTGCCACCACACCTGCCCTGCCACCACACCTGTCCTGCCACCACACCCTGCCCTGCCACCACACCTGCCCTGCCACCACACCTGCCCTGCCACCACACCTGCCCTGCCACCACACCTGCCCTGCCACCACACCTGCCCTGCCACCACACCTGCCCTGCCACCACACCTGCCCTGCCACCACACCTGCCCTGCCAACTACCTCCAGTTAGTTCCCTCCCCCTTCCCTCTCACTATCTTCCTTCCTCACTATCCTTCTCTCACTCTCACTATCTTGGAGGTGCCGCCAAGTGTGGCAGGGTGGTGGAGGGTCGTCCCCCCCCCAACACTGGCTGTCAGTGGTGGTGGAGGGTCGTCCCCCCCCCCCAACACTGACTGTCAGTGGTGGGTGGAGGAAGCTGTCATAAGTCATGTAGCTGTCATGTCAGTTATTTATGCTGCCAGTTGTCGCTGTCAAGTGTGAGGTGTGAGGTGTGAGGGGGCGGGAGGTGTTGAGTTGGTGCTAATTACACCAGACAACGCTACCTGTAACTCATATTAACTCACGGCTCCTTGACTCCTGCTGCTGCTGTACCCGGTGCCCTCAGAGGGCCACTGTGGGCCTCAGAGGGCCACTGTGGGCCTCCAGAGGGCCACTGTGGGCCTCCAGAGGGCCACTGTGGGCC
>WNGS01003612.1:16325-29929 GCA_020271785.1 Procambarus virginalis
TCCGCTCCAATATAGAAGCATCAAGATATATGGGCCAATAGGCCTTCTGCAGTTACAAATCTATACCCATTTGTTCTGTGTTTTGTTGAAAGTTTGTTTTTCACCCCACTATTGTATTACATCACCTCACCCAAATGCAGGTATAAGAGCCAATGTCTGTTCAGCCATAAGTTCAGTCATAAGTTGTGTGTGGACAAACTAAAGTCTTTGAAAATGTAATAAGTTTTACGAAACGCGCTCAAGTGTCGCTCAGACTAGAAATAAAAATGAATTTGGAGAATTGATTTTTCATTTACCGTCAACAGTAAAAAGAAACATAAGGAAGATCGAGAAAATTCGTGTTAGAATTATTAATCTACTTTTTCGGTCATATTTAATAATATATGCCTACAGGAAAGACTGCTACCAAAATATACTAATATTAAAACGCACGACCCAGCAGCAAGGAATCAAGCCTTCACGATAAAATATCGCCAAGATCTGATTCGTAATCAGATATACAAGGCAAAAAAATCGAAGGGTCTTTGACTATGGTCATATTAAAGAACTATATACATTTTATGATAATATTGGACTGGATGAATATTATTACTTTTTAAACTCTCCTATGAAGCATAAATCACATCTAAAAGGGGTTTTCACCCCTTACCTTTTACAAGCCCTTAATTATAATATATAAAAAGAATTCATATAAGTTTATTTAAGTTTCTTAAAAATCAAATGGCTTTGAACTATTGGTCATGTTAATACATATTTTGTTACATTGAAAGCTAATAATTTCCATTTAGATACTAGCTAAAAAGTTTATGGTACCTATATTATCATATAGTATAAGCTAAAAAATATTATGGTACCTATATTATCATATATACAAGATTATGGTGCCTATATTATTATCATATATATACAAGTTTTTTGCATGCCTGTATGTGTTCTGCTCACAATAATCCGCACTATATAGTGGAACTTTATCTACACTGCACTGCTTTCTCGGTACAGAGTTGACATCTTATATGTTTTGTCTTCAAAATTGTTGGTTGATCAGTTTTTTTTTTAAGTTCAATGGAGGGAGGAATCTTTACCATAAACTCTCTACCTCGTTAATAACTTAATGTATATAAATTATTGTTTTGTGTGCCCATCATTTTGGGGCATAATATAGATGGATATAGATCCTAGGCTGATTGGGATTGATCCTAGGCTAGATTGGGATGGATATAGATCCTAGGCTAAAGATTCCGTTGTATTTCTGAGGATGATACAAGCATGTGCGCGGATGGGAACTCCTGTAACAAATTCCACATATTGTAAGAGAAGGGGGATAATATGAAGACTATATCATATCAGTTACTTTTAACATGAACTACATGTGTCTAATTTAACTTTGCGGCCTGCTAAAACTAAACTCTGTTCCTTTTTTATTTTAGTAAGTATATAATAATAATATTAATTATTACTATCATTATGTTTTATTATTATTATTATTACTATTATATACCACCTAAAAAAATAGAGAGTCCAGTTATTTATATACTAGTTGAATCTTCATTTTCATTCAAGGTAAATTGCACATGTCTAATCTAACTATGCGGTCTGGTTGAGTGTATATTTATAACTAAACACTATTCTATTTTTATAATTATATATATATGTTCATATTATTATTATTATATACTTACTAAAAAAAGATAGAATTTGGTTTTATCTTATTAAATGTTTATTGTGTATACATAGGAAAGGTGACTTAGCAGGGTGTAGGTGGCATCAGCGTAATCAGAGAGATAACTCCTGATGACCTATAGGGTCAAGATTATGTATAAAGAGTCCAGGAACGTTTGGTTCCTTGTAGCTGAATCAAGTTTTTATCTTTTTGGTGGGGGGTTCTCCTCCTACTGTTTGTGATTCTCCTCCTCCTGTTTGTGATTCTCCTCCTCCTCCACCTCCTTCTCCTCCTACTGTTTATGGTTCTCCTCCTTCTCCAACTGTTTGTGATTCTCCTCCTCCTCCTCCTCCTCCTCCTACTGTTTGTAAAGCTTTTACCTTTTTGGTCGGGGGTTCACCTCTTTCTTCTCCTCCTCCTCCTCCTACTGCTTGGGGTTCTCCTCCTGCATCTTGTAATTCTCCTCCTACTCCTTCACCTGCGTCTTGTAATTCTTTTCCTCCTTCTCCAGTGTCTTGAAATTCTCCTCCTACTCCTTCTTCTGCATCTTGTAATTCTTCTCCTCCTCCTTCTCCATCGTCTTGTAATTCTTCTGCTCCTCCTTCTCCTGCGTCTTGTAACTCTACTCCTTCTCCTGCGTCGTGTAATTCCCCTCCCACTCCTCCTACGTCTTGTAATTCTTCTCCCACTCCTTCTCCTGCATCTTGTAATTCTCCTCCTCCTCCTTTTCCTACATCTTGAAATTCTTCTCCCACTCCTATGTTTTGTAATTCTTCTCCTACTCCTTCTCCTGCATCTTGTAATTCTCCTCCTCCATGTGATTCTTTTGTTTGTTCTTCTTTCTCGACTTCCACATCAATGTTAAATTTAATGCTAGCAAATGTGTCTGAGGAATTAATATTCTTAGCCAACATTTTACATTCCACCTCATTATTACCGTCTTGAAGTTTATGTTTCATAACCACAAATGGGGTAGTGAATTTTCTTTCATTGGGAAACTATCCGTAAAAAATCCACAATTAAATATATCTTGACTTGCAGCATGGGTACATGATATCAACCATTTGAAAATTTTATACGTGATGCTTCTAAATTGTTCTTTAATTTGACGTCTTCAATTTCATTTAGATCTGTATAAATATCAGGTATGAAATTAAGGAAATTCCATGGAATATTAATATAATAGGATTTTTTGAATAATATCCCCTATCAATATTAGAATTGTTATATATTTTATGTACGTAATATGCAGGATACTCATTGATGTATTTGTGGATTTTATCATAATAACTAAGGAATTTATTAAAGGATTGAATTAGTGTCTTGTCAGTTTCGGCAGTATTTTTAGGATTATACGAAATTGGTGGTTTGGGAACAATAAAGAGACCTTTAGAGCTATTTATGTCTTCGATAAATGGCAAGAATAATGATTCTACAAGTTTGGATTTCATTTTGGATTTTCGAAGTCGTCTAGAATTTGTTTGACAAACGAATTCTTTTGTTACTTGGGCATATTCTTTTGTTTCCTGAGGTAGTTCAGAGATGTCTGCTTGACAGATGGAGGATTGTAATAATTCTCGAAGTAATTTATGAGGTAGTTCGACGGATTCCATTTGACTGATGACGTGAGGAACGTTAGAGGACTCATTTTCACTTGTTTGTAATTCTCCTCCTCCTCCTTCTCCGGTGTCTTGTAATTCTCCTCCTATCCTTTCTCCTGTGTCTCGTAATTCTCCTCCGTCTTGGAATTGTCCTCCTACCCCTTCTCCAGTATCTTGTAATTCTCCTCCTACTCCTTCTCCCGAGTCTTGTAATTCTCCTCCTACTCCTTTTCCTGCATCTTGTAATTGTCCTCCTCTGTGTGATTCTTTTGCTGTTTCTTCTTCCCTGATTTCCACATTAATGTTAAATTTAATACTAGCAAATGCGTCTGAGGAATTAATATTCTTAGCCAACATTTTACATTCCACCTCATTATTACCGTCTTGGAGTTCAAGTTTCATTACCACAAATGGCAGTAATGAATTGGATTCTTCTTCCATTGGGAAATCATATTTATAAAATCCCTGAACAAATGTATCCTGACTAGCCGCATGGGAACATGATATTCACCGTCTGTTCATGTAAATTGATTTCGTTCCATTTTGTGATTTTGTACGTACTGTTTCTATATGGTTCTTTAATTGGACATCTTCTATTTCATTTGAATCAGTATAAACATCAGGTTTGAAATCAGGAATATTCAATGGAAATATTAAAACAATTGGGTTTTTGGAATAATACCCCTTATCGTACTCAGAATTTTGCCATACTTTATTTATGTAAAAAGATTCTTTATTATACAAATATCGATGGGCTTGATTATAATTTGAAAGGAAGTCATTAAACGGTTTAATTACTGTATTCTCAATTTCGAGTCGATTCTTGGGATTATACGAAAATGGTGGTTTAGGAATAACAACGAGACCTTTATAAGTTTTTATATCCTCGACAAAAGAGGAAAATAATGATTCCAAAATGGATTTCCTGATGGCAGATTGTACTGTTTGGGTGATGATGGACTGAAAAGTTTCTGGGGATACTTCAGGGGAGGACTCTGTTTGACTGATGACGGAGTGCATTGTTTGAGTGATGGTAGACTGTAGCATTTCTTGAGATAATTCAAATGATTCTGTTTGACTGATGAATGATTGTAAATTTTGACTGATGATAGATTGTAATGTTTCTTGAGACACTTCAGAGTCCTTAGTGTGTAATGTTTCTTGAGGCAGTTCAGATGCCTCAGTTTGGAATGTTTCTTGAGGGAGTTCAGAGTCCTCAGTTTGAAAGGATTTTTGAGGCAGTTCAGAGGGCTAAGTTTTTATTGTATCTTGAGGCAGTTTAGAGGCCTCGGTTGTTAATGTTTCTTGAGGCAGTTCAGAGGTATCAGTTTGCAAGGTTTCTTGAGGCGCTCTTCCTCCTGTTTCTTGTTCTACTTCCAAGACTTCCACATTGATATTAAATTTAATGTTAGCAAAGGTTTCTGAGGAATTAATATTCTTAGCCACCATTTTACATTCCACCTCATTATTACCATCTTGAAGTTCAAGTTTCATTACCACAAATGGTGGTAATGAATTTTCTTTAATTGGAAAACCATACTTAGAGAATCCCTGAATAAATATATCTTGACTTGCCGCATGCGTACATGATATCCACAATTTGTCCATGTAGAGATTTTTCTTTTATTGTGTGATTTTGCCCGTACTGCATTTATATGGTTCTGTAATGTAACATCTTGTATTTTACTTTGATCTGCTTAAACATTAGGTTTGAAATCATGAATATTCCAAGGAAATATTAAAATAATTGGATTTTTTGTATAATATCCCTTGTCGTAACTAGAATTTTGCTATACATAATTTACATTAAATGATATGTTATTATTATATAAATATCTGTGGATTTTATTATAATTTAGAAGGAAGCTATTAAAAGGCTTAATGATTGTATTGTCACTTTCAATTCTATTCTTAGGATTATACGAAATTGGTGGTTTAGGAATAATTACGAGACCTTTATAGGTATTTATATCTCTGATAAACGGGGAGAATAATGATTCCAACTTTGAGATGATTATATCAGATTCTTCAGAGGACTCTGTTGTTGTTGTTGAACTGATGGTGGATGATGGTAATATTGTTTCTTGAAGTACTTTAGGGGACTCTGTTGTTGTTTTTTGACTGAGTGTGGATTGTAATGTTGTTTTTTGAGGTACTTCAGAGGACTCTGTTGTTGTTGTTGTTGTTGTTGTTGGACTGATGGTGGATGGTAATGTTTTATCTTGAGGAAGTTCAGAGAATTTTGTTGTTGTTGGACTGATGGTGGATTGTAATGTTGTTTCATGATGAAGTTCAGAGAATTTTGTTGTTTGACTGTTGACGGATTGGTATGTTTCTTGGTATACATTGGAGGACTCTGGAATCAGATCATGTCAGATAGCCTTACTGACATTGATACGTTTTCCGCACAAATGAATAATTATTATAACGATTACAATTAGGATAATAGCAACTAAAATTGGTATTGATCCCATTGCTACGTTTTTCTTTTTTTCTATTGCTTTTTAGTTATAATAAATTCATAAAAACTATTTTTTTTAAATATCAAACATATGCTGGTTTGAACCAAAACAAAGCATTGATTAACAACGGTTAATACTTATAATTTTTGAACAATAAGTTTTACAATTAGTCCAGCAAATATTGTTATTATAATTAGTATCAGTATAATCCATCCCATTTTTTTCAATGAATTCGGTATAAACTGCAACACATTAGATTGGCCGATACCCTGAACGACCTGACCAAAACATCACCTAGTGCTTCAGCAACATTTCGCAAAAACGTACCCTGCTCACACCTATACATATAAAATGTTTCCTTAAAATCAACCAGTATATATCCTCCCTGGACAAACGGTATGAACAAATTATAGTTATGAGGATTACATATTCCATTACATCCTAAATTTAATATATTTTGGGTTTCAATAGTACTGGGTATATTAAAGTTACAGTCCCATGCACGTGCGTTATATAAAGGATGAGTTACGTCTTCCAGTATTGTGTCACTGATATGGTCAGCTCGACTGGTAGCGAATTGACAAAATCAATTTAAATAAACTTCTTTCTGTAAGGATTGAGATTCTTGTCCCACACGATATCTAAAACAACCACTATTCTTTCGATTATATTTTTGTAGATAAGGTACTAATACGCCTAATGTTAGCCCACTTAAGAGTATAAATCTTTTATTTTCATCAACCCATTTGCCCATGGTTTTAAAAATTCGGACTAATGTTTTATCTTTCAGTGAAGGATTACTTTCTATAAACATCCGAAATTGTTATTCGTTTTCAAACCCTACTTCCTGAGCCAGCTTATTTACTCTGTCAACATGTGCTTTATAGAGTTTAAATGCATATTTCAAAGATAAGTGTTGTTTCAGAGCTTCGTTTTCTTCTGCATTTAAAAGAGGAGAATCTTATTCTCCGTGTAAAAGAGATTCTATAAATTCTTTGGACTGACTATAAGATTTTAGGTGAAGGTTGTCATGGACGGATGCAATAAAGGTTTTAGCTTTAAGATTTGAACCTTCAATACCTCTGGATATATCAGCCAAATATTTATTTGTGGAAGTAAATCCCCTACTTTCTTCACCCAAACGCTGAGAGAGACGAAGCAAAGGTTGAAGACCCTGGTAAATTTCTTGTACTAATGCTTCGGTCATTTAATATTTTATATTTTGTTTTTAAATTAGAAATTCTTCTCATTTTTTTTAGTCCATCATAAAATTTCTCCTACTAGATAAAAAATGGATGACAATTTTATTAATCAAATATTTCGGTAAATTTTTGTGAATGACAGTGACTTGGAACGAATAAAACAAGAATTCAACCGTCCTGTTCTTAATCCACTTACACAAAGATAAATTATTACAAACGTTGAAGAGGATCAAAATGAGGAGAGTGAAAGAGATACTGTAAGAGGACAACCATGCCAGCTTAAAAGGCGACTGTTACTTAACCCTTCTAGCTTAAGGAATTACAAGTGGACTCTGGAAAAATTCGGCTGCTTTAAACTTAGACCGGTTGGTCGTGAAGGCCCCGTTACCCCTGATCTGATAAATGATTACCATGTGTATCTGAATCGCGATGCCAATTTGAAATATATGACATGACATATTCGGTAAAAATATATGAGGTCTAGTAGTAATTATCCGATGTAGCAAGAAGAGCTTAAGGTTCAGGGGGCCATTTCAAAGTTAATTTAATTTAAAGTAAGTTAAAAATATTGGAAAGGAGAATAATGATCATCATCATTTAATTTGAGTGGTTCTTAGTGTGAAATGAGACAATATGAAACAATCTTACTAATTAATTACAAGTGAACACAAACTCATAAACTTTAACAAAAACTCATAAACTTTAATTTTGATGGTAATAATAATCGATATACATGATGGTTTCTACCCTTCCTTATTTATATATTATATTATTTTCATCGGTAATATAATAAGCCACCTTTTTTTAGTTGAAAATCAATATTTTTTGAGGGAGACTGCAGTGCCATTTCATTTTACTCTGAAAACATGGGTTTCAACCATCCTTTGTGTCCTCGATCACCATATAATTTCAGTAACACAACGACCTAGACAGTCTCTACATATTTTTTTTACATTGAAAGCTAATAATTTCCATTTAGATACTAGCTAAAAAGATTATGGTACCTATATTATCATATATAAGCTAAAAAATATTGTGGTACCTATATTATCATATATACAAGATTATGGTGCCTATATTATTATCATATATATATATATACAAGTTTTTCGCATGCAATAAAGAATTTTCCACTTGTGTACATCTTCGTAATACAAGAATGCCTGGGAAATCCATGCCAGCTTCTTCTGATCTATCTCTTCATACTTTCTGGCCTATAAAAAAGAAATTAACTTTTTACAAATCATTTATTATATTATATAAACAAATCATATTAATTAATTGAAGATACTAAAAAAATCAACGAGTTTTTGACTTATGATGGTCTGCTAAACAACTAAATACATTGTTTTAAACCCTCCACAAATAATGAGATATTAAATAAGACCTCTAACTCTATTATATATGTGATTAAAAAAATATATGAGCTCTATTTCGTAAAAAAAATCCCTTTAGCATTTTAAATAATACTAAGAATCATCACCTAATATTTCTGAAGATGATACTACTAAATATCTAACATAGAAAAAGAAGCAATGTGAGGAACGAGATTAGATGGAATATCAAATAACATACTAACCTTAAAACAAATGGTCCGTCTGTATTTATGAATGATATATGAGGACTTGATAGGATGCGACCTCCTTTAATAGAACATTTTACTCTTTGCCCGGGGACTTACCCAGCCGAAGAAGATCGACTGAATGTTTCCAATCCAATGTTCCTACCTCCATTTCCGTATGTCGCCTCCATAGACGTGTTTGAATCCTAAAGGGATGATCCTTCTGGTGAAAAAAATTTAGGTAATACAATAACTAATATTATTACCAAAATTAAACAGAATAATCCATTGATATTTTTAACTTACCATTGTGTTTCTCGGGAACACTCCTCCTACTCAGAGATAAGCCATGAGTTGAACTACAAAAAATCAATTTAACTTTTTACATACTATTTATTATAATATATAAATAAGAACTCATATTAATTAATCACCATAGTGTGAGGTCACAGGTCAGTAGTGAGATGTCACAAGTCACTAGTGAGAGGTCACGGGTCACTAGTGAGAGGTCACGGGTCACTAGTGAGATGTCACAGGTCACTAGTGAGAGGTCACCCGTCACCATAGTGAGAGGTCACAGGTCACTAGTGAAAGGTCACGGGTCACTAGTGAGAGGTGATGGGTCACTAGTGAGAGGTCACGGGTCACTAGAGAGAGGTGACAGGTTACTAGTGAGAGATGGCGGGTCACTAGTGAGAGGTGACGGGTCACTAGAGAGAGGTGACGGGTCACTAGAGAGAGGTGACAGGTTACTAGTGAGAGATGGCGGGTCTCTAGTGAGAGGTGACGGGTCACTAGAGAGAGGTGACGGGTCACTAGTGAGGGGTGACGGGTCAATAGTGAGAGGTCATGGGTCACTAGTGAGAGGTCATGGGTCACTAGTGAGAGGTGACGGGTCACTAGAGAGAGGTCATGGGTCACTAGAGAGAGGTGACAGGTTACTAGTGAGAGATGGCGGGTCACTAGTGAGAGGTGACGGGTCACTAGAGAGAGGTGACGGGTCACTAGAGAGAGGTGACAGGTTACTAGTGAGAGATGGCGGGTCTCTAGTGAGAGGTGACAGGTCACTAGAGAGAGGTGACGGGTCACTAGAGAGAGGTGACAGGTTACTAGTGAGAGATGGCGGGTCTCTAGTGAGAGGTGACGGGTCACTAGAGAGAGGTGACGGGTCACTAATGAGGGGTGACGGGTCACTAGTGAGGGGTGACGGGTCAATAGTGAGAGGTCATGGGTCACTAGTGAGAGGTCATGGGTCACTAGTGAGAGGTGACGGGTCACTAGAGAGAGGTCATGGGTCACTAGAGAGAGGTGACAGGTTACTAGTGAGAGATGGCGGGTCACTAGTGAGAGGTGACGGGTCACTAGAGAGAGGTGACGGGTCACTAGTGAGAGGTGACGGGTCACTAGTGAGAGGTCACAGGTCACTAGTGAGAGGTCATGGGTCACTAGTGAGAGGTCACGGGTCACTAGTGAGAGGTCATGGGTCACTAGAGAGAGGTCACAGGTCAGTAGTGAGAGGTCACGGGTATCTAGAGAGAGGTCACGAGTCACTAGTGAGAGGTCACGGGTCACTAGTGAGAGGTGACAGGTCACTAGAGAGAGGTGACAGGTTACTAGTGAGAGATGACGGGTCACTAGTGAGAGGTGACGGGTCACTAGAGAGAGGTGACGGGTCACTAGTGAGAGGTCACGGGTCACTAGTGAGAGGTCATGGGTCACTAGTGAGAGGTCATGGGTCACTAGTGAGAGGTCATGGGTCACTAGAGAGAGGTCACAGGTCACTAGTGAGAGGTCACTGGTAACTAGAGAGAGGTCGCGAGTCACTAGTGAGAGGTCACGGGTCACTAGTGAGAGGTCATGGGTCACTAGTGAGAGGTCACGGGTCATTATAGTGAGAGGTCCGAGTATATAAAATTAAATAAACACCTTTTTGGGAGGGATTTGGTGACAAATTCCTCATCACACATTGAACTACCGTAAAACTAGGGTTTCTGCTGACAATATAATCCGCACTATTTAATCCACTTACACTGCATAGTTTGCTTGGTAAAGAGTTTAAACATCTTGAATAGTTGATATTTTTGTTTAAAGTTCAATATGGTATGGATAGCCTGGTATGGGCTATTGTGAGCTTATAATGAAATGTGGATAAAATGAACCCATAGTGACTATGTGAAAGAGAAAACCCATATAGTTTTTATGTGTGACATACAGGCAAGAAACCCTTTATGTGTGATGTGTGTGATTCAGATTGACATTTGCAAAACACATACAGGCGAGAAACCTTTTACGCTGCAATGTGTGTAAAGAAACATTTAGTCAAAAAGCAACAAATATTTGAATTAGGAAAAAAACTATATAACATATTTTTCAAATGCTTTTATACTGCTATAATAAAGGCTACGAGTAGTTGAAGTAAATTGTCTGACAAGGAAGGATGGCATCTCTACCACATATGTTATTAGAAAATATATTTTCACTAATTCCATATCGCAATCTTCTGCTTATTTGCTAGAGAGTTTGCAAAAGCTGGAGCCGTGTAATTCTAAACTCCACCTACATGCCTTTTCGAATCCTTTATCATCATCTTATATGGAATTTTCATACTTTTTTCAAAAGTCCCCTTCTTGGTGATAAAGATAGTGATTTGTCTCTGCATAATGCATTCTATATCATGGAGAAACTGAGTGGCAAATACTACATAAATAATGGAGGTCATTGTATGCGAGGCATACTAGACATGATGGAAAAAACAATGAAGAACTGGTCGAGAATTGGTCAAGAAAAAAATGATTCCGAACTGTTTGAGCTTTTGCGAAATCATCCCCCTATATACTTCAATCATAAAATCGGGAGAATTGGATAACAAGAGCTGCGTGTGGTCCTTAGTGACCGCTATAGCTATGTTATCTCGCGATACAGACGAAATTCTACAATTGTTAAAGGTTCTTCTTGGGATATGTCCTTCATCAACTATTATGGATATATTATATAGTTATGCGGTTATTTTCCTATTCTGTTCGAATCTTTTTTTTCTAATGTTCATCATTATAAGGTACATGCTGCACTCTATCTTATAGAAAATAATATCATTCGTTATCAGCCAGAGCAAATAATATCTTGTGAACAGGCCCTTCTGATTAATCATTTTCCTTGTGTTAGGGAAAGTATATGCGTGGAGTATGTTCCCGGAGTGGATATAGTCGACGTAGTTCTGAAGATGGTATGGCGTCATTCAAATTTACGCTACTTGATTGTTGATTCGCAGTCATCATCATTCTCATCATCATCATCCACATCACCTCTCTTACAATTACCACCAAATGTGGTTTGTTTATGGTCAATAGGCGATTCTTTTTCTTATATTGATGTTTTGGTGCTTATGCCAGATTCTATGGTCATGGAATGGGACGATGGTTGGGAAAAGGGGAAAGAGATTTCAATAATCGCATTTAAAAATGTGTTTTCCAGTAAAAAAAGAATACCTGTTTCAGTTCAATAACTATTGTATATCCACTAATGTTAAGGGCCAAGAATCAAGATTTATGTTGGATAATGTATTCCATTATGAGATATCAAAGTAACATAGAAACGTTTTCTTATGGATCAGTTCTTCCTGTAAGTATAATAACGCCTCACCAGGAAGAAAAAAAGAGTTGTAACGAAATGGTGTTAATTATTTTCTCCGATTTTTTAGATATGTATAAGTACTGTTATTATGAATATTATCTTGATAATTCTTTTAATGATTTTCTTATAGTAACTGAGAAATTAGAACAAATTCTAGATGAACTTTTTTTTAGACTGCTTTATTAGTGAGGTCCATAAAAAGGCCTACTCAGTATCTAAAGATAGAACTCATGATTATATAACTTGGTTAAAAACAAAATGTACATTTAATGGAGTGTATCATCCAAGATTCAATGTTATTATGTGTATGGATATGTTATCAATTTCCCATACTATGCCTTCTTTCTCATCAGTTCGTTTATGTAGAGGTTTCTCACCATTTCATAAAAGATTTAAAATTGAAGATACATCAATCATTGCCAACTTGAAATTCTATGTTTTAGAATTTCCATCTAATAACTTTATTGCAGGGGCAAAAATAAATACAGATGTTGAAAATCAATTAGCGACATATGAAGAAATTAATAGACATAATAATAAAGCGCAATGTATACGTTGCAAAAACATTTTAATGGGTGAATGTTTGGCTTTAAATCATGTTATAAATTCAGTGGGAATGGTGGCGGTAAGATTTACATGTTATAACAGTTCCGAATATTTTATATGTGCTCAGTGTGCCCTATTATATAGGGATCAAGATCTACAGTTTAATATATATGAGAATTTATAATGCTGTTGGTCTAGTTTTAATTATGCTGTTACTAGTTCTTCTAGTTCTGTTTCTTCTTGGGATTCAGATTCGAGTTAGTTCTGGGAGTCACTCACTTGCTATGGACGAATGATAAATTGAAGTGATTTTTCTGTGCTATGAATACTGGAGGTGATGATGATTTTTCTTTTCTGAGAGTCAAGTCATCATTCTCCATTCCAATTTTTTAACTTACTTTAAATTAAATTATCTTTGAAATGGGCCCCGGAACCTTAGAAAAGTTGATAGCCTTTATTAGTTCAAATGAAGAAGAATTTAAAAGTGTATTACAGTTGTACCTCCACTTTGGATGGTCAAGTTGAAGAAGGAAATTCAATTTCAATTTGTGTTTGATGAACTCAATTTCTAAAGTAAATTGCTGCGGAGACCTCAAAGTAATTCATGAGGTAGTACGACGGATTTCATTTGACTGATGAATTGAGGAACGTCAGAACATCTATTTTCACTTGTGTCCTCCTCCTCTTCCTCCTCCAACGTTTTGTAATTCCCTTCATCTTATAATTCTCCTCCTACTCCTTCTCCAACGTCTTGTAATTCTTCGCTTCCTCCTCCTCCTCCTGTGTCTAGTAATTCTCCTTCTCCGTGTGATGAATCTTTTACTGTTTCTTCTTCCTCAATTTCCACATTTATGTTAAATTTAATGCTACCAAATTGATCTGAGGAATTAAAATCCTGAGCCGCATTTTCATAAACTGATTTAATATCTGGGCATAGAACCA
>WNGS01003612.1:48971-63407 GCA_020271785.1 Procambarus virginalis
TCTGTGAGGAACACAAATGCAAACAAGCCTGAATGGTCCCCAGGACTAGATACAACTGAAAACTCACACCCAGAAGCGACTCGAACCCATACTCCCAGGAGCAACGCAAACTGGTATGTACAGGGATGCCTTAAACCACTTGACCATCACGACCGGACATAAGGAAGTGATAGCCTGAGCTATATGAACCACTTCCCCGCCGGAACCTGGATGGTTATCTTGGGCATATCTTGGGGAAAGTGGTTCATATAGCTCAGGCTATCACTTCCTTATGTCCGGTCGTGAGGGTCAAGTGGTTTAAGGCATATCCCTGTACATACCAGTTGCGTTGCTCCTGGGAGTATGGGTTCGAGTCACTTTGGGGTGTGAATTTCAGTTGTATCTAGTCCTGGGGACCATTCAGGCTTGTTTGCATTTGTGTTCCTCACGTGTGCCTGAAAAATGAGGTGATTTGATAAAATGCTATGCCCAAGATAACCATCGTCAGGTGCCGGCGGGGAAGTTGTTCATATAGCTCAGGCTATCACTTCCTTATGTCCGGTCGTGATGGTCAAGTGGTTTAAGGCATCCCTGTACAACCATTGCGTTGCTCCTGGGAGTATGGGTTCGAGTCACTTCTGGGGTGTGAGTTTCAGTTGTACTCTAGTCCTTGGGACCAATTCAGGCTTGTTTGCATATATATATATATATATATATATATATATATATATATATATATATATATATATATATATATATACATATAATATGTGTTGTGTGTAATACACGAAATTAAACACGTGATTTAAAATGTGACAATATCAGACCACGGAGGAAAAATGAATACAGGAAAATGGCTTCTGTCAGAAGAGGCTCACCAGATTGATTGGGAGAGGCTTCTTCAATAACAAATTGTAAAAGCACCTATAACAGAAACATAATTGAATCGTCTTTGATACAGAACACAAAAGAAAGTAATTTGAACAGTAGCAGTGGTCTATAAATTTAGATCCAATTTTATAAGATCAATTAAAGGGGCGATTTAAGTAGGATCATGGAACACATTTGTCTCACTAATTCATTGTATATATTTACTACTTTATCGCTATAATTACCCAGTTGTTGCCTGTGTGTGCGTGTTGCGTCAGATGGGCCGTCTACAATGTCCACGTCATCACTAGTCCGTCTGCAGTGTCCACGTAGTGTAACTCACCTCACCCACCATTCTCTCTTGCCTATTTATGTCCAGTTCTCGATCTGTTAAATTCACTCCTTCTGAAGATGTATAATATACGAAAGTACTTAAGGAAATTCCTGTTTCATTTTTCCTCCGTGGTCCGACACTTTCATCCATTTTAAATCAAATGTTTAATTCGTATATATATATATATATCATATATATATATATATATATATATATATATATATATATATATATAATATATATATATATATATATATATATATATAACTGAAAACTCACACCCCAGAAGTGATTCGAACCCATCCACTTGGGGTTCATATAGCTCGTGCGATCACTTCCTTATGTCCGGTCGGTGATGGTCAAGTGATTGAAGGCATCCCTATACATACCAGTTGCGTTGCTCCTGGGAGTATGGGTTCGAATCCACTTCTGGGGTGAGAGTTGTTCATTTTATCTAGTCCTGGGACCATTTCGGCTTGTTTTCATTTTTGTTGCTCACGTGTGTTGCTCCAAAAAAATGAGGGGATTTGATAAAATGCCTACGCCCAAGATAACCATCCATGTGCCGGCGGGGAAGTGGTTCATAATAGCCTCGGCTATCACATCCTTATGTCCGGCGTGATGGTCAAGTGTTTTAAGGCCATCCCTGTACATACCAGTTGCCGGGCTCCTGGGAGTAAGGGATCCGAATCATTTCTGCGGTGTGAGTTTGCAGTTGTATCTAGTCCTGGGGACCCCATTCAGGGCTTGTTTGCCATTTGTGGTTTCTCACGTGTTGCTCCCCAAAAAAAATGAAGGTGACTTTGAATAAATGCTATGCCCAAGATAACCATCCAGGTCTGCCGGCGGGGAAGTGGTCATATAGCCTCAGCTATCACTTCACTTATGTCCGGTCGTGATGGTCAAGTGGTTTTAAGGCATCCTGTACCATACCAGTTGCGTTGCTCATGAGAGTATGGGTTCGAATCACTTCTGGGGTGTGAGTTTTCATGTTGTATCTAGTCCGGGGACCATTCAGGCTTGTTTGCATTTGTGTTCCTCACGTGCTTGCTACCAAAAAAATGAGGTGGATTGATAAAATGCGTCATGCCCAAGATAACCATCCAAGGTGCCGGCGGGGAAGTGGGTTCATATAGTCAAGTGCTATCACTTTCTTATGTCCGGTCGTGATGGTCAAGTGTTTTAAGGCATCCCTGTACATACCAGTTGCGTTGCTCCTGGGGAGTATGGGTTCGAATCACTTTCTGGGGTGTGAGTTTTCAGTTGTATCTTAGTCCTGGGGACCATTCAGGCCTTGGTTTGCATTTGTGTTCCTCACGTGTTGCTCCAAAAAATGAGGTGATGTGATAAATGCTATGCCCAAGATAAACCATCCAGGTGCCGGCGGGGAAGTGGTTCATATAGCCTCGGCTATCACTTCCTTATGTCCGGTCGTGATGGTCCAAGTGGTTTAAGGCATCCCGTACAGTACCAGTGCGTTGCTCCTGGGAGTATGGGTTCGAATCACACTTCTAGGGTGTGAGTTTTCAGTTGTATCTAATCCTGGGGACCATTCCAGGCTTGGTTGCATTTGTGGTCCTCACGTGATGCTCCCAAAATCATTGAGGTGATTTGATAAATGGGTATGCACAAGATAACCATCCAGGTGGCCGGCGGGAGTGTTCATATAGCCTCGGCTATCCTTCCTTATGTCCGGTCATGTCCAGTGTTTAGGCATCCTTACTACCAGTTCGTTGCCCTTTTTTCAGTGTTGCCCCAAAAAATGAGGTGATTTGATAAAATGCTATGCCCAAGATAACCATCCAGGTGCCGGCGGGGAAGTGGTTCATATAGCTCAGGCTATCACTTCCTTATGTCCGGTCGTGATGGTCAAGTGGTTAAGGCATCCCTGTACATACCAGTTGCGTTGCTCCTGGGATATGGGTTCGAGTCACTTCTGGGGTGTGAGTTTTCAGTTGTATCTAGTCCTGGGGACCATTCAGGCTTGTTTGCATTTGTGTTCCTCACGTGTTGCCCCAAAAAATGAGGTGATTTGATAAAATGCTATGCCCAAGATAACCATCCAGGTGCCGGCGGGGAAGTGGTTCATATAGCTCAGGCTATCACTTCCTTATGTCCGGTCGTGATGGTCAAGTGGTTTAAGGCATCCCTGTACATACCAGTTGCGTTGCTCCTGGGAGTATGGGTTCGAGTCACTTCTGGGGTGTGAGTTTTCAGTTGTATCTAGTCCTGGGGACCATTCAGGCTTGTTTGCATTTGTGTTCCTCACGTGTTGCCCCAAAAAATGAGGTGATTTGATAAAATGCTATGCCCAAGATAACCATCCAGTGCCGGCGGGGAAGTGGTTCATATAGCTCAGGCTATCACTTCCTTATGTCCGGTCGTGATGGTCAAGTGGTTTAAGGCATCCCTGTACATACCAGTTGCGTTGCTCCTGGGAGTATGGGTTCGAGTCACTTCTGGGGTGTGAGTTTTCAGTTGTATCTAGTCCTGGGGACCATTCAGGCTTGTTTGCATTTGTGTTCCTCACGTGTTGCCCCAAAAAATGAGGTGATTTGATAAAATGCTATGCCCAAGATAACCATCCAGGTGCCGGCGGGGAAGTGGTTCATATAGCTCAGGCTATCACTTCCTTATGTCCGGTCGTGATGGTCAAGTGGTTTAAGGCATCCCTGTACATACCAGTTGCGTTGCTCCTGGGAGTATGGGTTCGAGTCACTTCTGGGGTGTGAGTTTTCAGTTGTATCTAGTCCTGGGGACCATTCAGGCTTGTTTGCATTTGTGTTCCTCACGTGTTGCCCCAAAAAATGAGGTGATTTGATAAAATGCTATGCCCAAGATAACCATCCAGGTGCCGGCAGGGAAGTGGTTCATATAGCTCAGGCTATCACTTCCTTATGTCCGGTCGTGATGGTCAAGTGGTTTAAGGCATCCCTGTACATACCAGTTGCGTTGCTCCTGGGAGTATGGGTTCGAGTTACTTCTGGGGTGTGAGTTTTCAGTATATATATATTTATATATATATATATATATATATATATATATATATATATATAATATATATATATATATTATATATATATATATATATATATATGACAATGTCAGACCACGGGGAAAAATGAAACAGGAATTTCCTTAAGTACTTTCGTATATTAATACATCTTCAGAAGGAGTGATTTTACAGATCGAGTGCTGGACATAAATAGGCAGGAGAGAAAGGTAAAGTGAGGTGAGGTACAATCGATTAAGTCACCCAAGAGATGGCACGGGCATGTAAAGGTAATTATAGCATACAATAGTAAATATATACAATGAATTAGTGAGACAAATGTGCTCCAATGATCCTACTTAAATCGCCCTTTAATTGATCTATTAAAAATGGATCTAAGTTATATAGACCACTGCTAATGTTCAAATTACTTTCTTTTGTGATCTGTATCAAAGCAGATTCAATTATATTTCTGTTATAGGTGCTTTTACAATTTGTTATTGAAGAAGCCATCTCCCAATCAATTCGGTGAGCATCTTCTGACAAATGAACAAACAGAGCATTAGACAATTGGCCCTGTCTTACAGAGTATTTATGTTGCGATATTCTACATTTCAAATCTTTAGATGTTTGCCCAACATAGAACTTATTACAATCTTTACAAGGTATTTTATAAATGACACAATTATCACTACGAGGGCTGTTCCTAACTAATCACGTGTTTATTTTCGTGATATACACACGCACATATATATATATATATATATATATATATATATATATATATATATATATATATATATATATATATATATATATTATATATATATATATATATATATATATATATATATATATATATATATATATATATATATATATATATATATATATATATATATATATATATATATATATATATATATATATATATATATATATATATATATATATATATATATTATAATAATTAAAGAGCTTACAAAAAGTAAAATTTCTTTTGAAAAAACATTCAGTTTCAGAAGCAGCCTGATCACCCATTTGAAAAGCGATACAGGCGAAAAACCGTTTACATGCAATGAGTGCGATAAAAAAATTCAGTGACAAAAGACACCTGTTCCGACATTTGAGGACACACACAGGCGAGAAACCTTTTACATGCAATGTATGTGCAAAAACATTTTGTCAAAAAAGCTACCTGACCGAACATTTGAGAACACATACAGGTGAGAAACCATTTTCGTGCAATGTGTGTGAAAAAACATTCAGTCAAAAAAGGAACATGACGTCACCCACTAGTGACCCGTCACCTCTAACTAGTGACCCTTGACCTCTCACTATGGTGACCCGTGACCTCTCTCTATGGTGACCCGTTACCTCTCACTAAGTGACCCGTCACCTTTCACTAAGTGACCCATCACCTCTGTTTAGTGACCTGTCACCTCTCTCTAGTGACCCATCACCTCTGTCTAGTGACCCATCACCTCTCTCTAGTGACCCATCACCTCTCACTAGTGACCCGTCACCTCTCTCTAGTGACCCATCACCTCTGTCTAGTGACCTGTCACCTCTCTCTAGTGACCCGTCACCTCTCACTAGTGACCCGTCACCTCTCTCTAGTGACCCATCACCTCTGTCTAGTGACCCGTCACCTCTCACTAGTGACCCGTCACCTCTCACTAGTGACCCGTCACCTCTCTCTAGTGACCCATCACCTCTGTCTAGTGACCTGTCACCTCTCACTAGTGACCCATCACCTCTGTCTAGTGACCCGTCACCTCTGACTAGTGACCCGTCACCTCTCACTAGTGACCCGTCACCTCTCACTAGTGACCCATCACCTCTGTCTAGTGACCCGTCACCTCTCTCTAGTGACCCATCACCTCTCACTAGTGACCCGTCACCTCTCTCTAGTGACCCATCACCTCTCACTAGTGACCCGTCACCTCTCTCTAGTGACCCGTCACCTCTCACTAGTGACCCGTCACCTCTCTCTAGTGACCCGTCACCTCTCACTAGTGACCCGTCACCTCTCTCTAGTGACCCATCACCTCTCACTAGTGACCCGTCACCTCTCTCTAGTGACCCGTCACCTCTCTCTAGTGACCCGTCACCTCTCACTAAGTGACCCGTCACCTCTCACTAAGTGACCCATCACCTCTCACTAGTGACCCGTCACTTCTCTCTAGTGACCCGTCACCTCTCTCTACTGACCCGTCACCTCTCTCTAGTGACCAGTCACCTCTCACTAAGTGACCCATCACATCTCACTAGTGACCCGTCACCTCTCTCTAGTGACCCGTCACCTCTCTCTAGTGACCCGTCACCTCTCTCTAGTGACCCGTCACCTCTCACTAAGTGACCCGTCACCTCTCACTAGTGACCCGTCACCTCTCTCTAGTGACCCGTCACCTCTCACTAGTGACCCGTCACCTCTCACTAAGTGACCCGTCACCTCTCACTAAGTGACCCGTCACCTCTCACTAGTGACCCGTCACCTCTCACTAGTGACCCGTCACCTCTCACTAGTGACCCGTCACCTCTCTCTAGTGACCCGTCACCTCTCACTAGTGACCCGTCACCTCTCACTAAGTGACCCGTCACCTCTCACTAGTGACCCATCACCTCTCACTAGTGACCCGTCACCTCTCTCTAGTGACCCGTCACCTCTCACTACTGACCCGTCACCTCTCACTAGTGACCCGTCACCTCTCACTAGTGACCCATCACCTCTCACTAGTGACCCGTCACCTCTCACTAGTGACCCGTCACCTCTCACTAGTGACCCGTCACCTCTCACTAGTGACCCGTCACCTCTCACTAGTGACCCGTCACCTCTCACTAGTGACCCGTCACCTCTCTCTAGTGACCCGTCACCTCTCACTAGTGACCCGTCACCTCTCACTAAGTGACCCGTCACCTCTCACTAAGTGACCCGTCGCCTCTCACTAAGTGACCGTCACCTTTCACTAAGTGACCCGTCACCTTTCACTAGTGACCCGTCACCTCTCACTAGTGACCCATCACCTCTCACTAAGTGACCCATCACCTCTCACTAGTGACCCGTCACCTCTCACTAAGTGACCCGTCATCTCTCTAGTGACCCGTCACCTCTCATTAAGTGACCCATCACCTCTCACTAGTGACCCGTCACCTCTCACTAAGTGACCCATCATCTCTCACTAGTGACCCATCACCTTTCACTAATTGACCCATCATCTCTCACTAGTGACCGTCACCTATCACTAGTGACCCGTCACCTCTCACTAGTGACCCGTCACCTCTCATTAAGTGACCCATCACCTCTCACTAGTGACCCGTCACCTCTCACTAGTGACCCGTCACCTCTCACTAGTGACCCATCACCTTTCACTAAGTGACCCATCATCTCTCACTAGTGACCCGTCACCTATCACTAGTGACCCGTCACCTCTCACTAAGTGACCCGTCACCTTTCACTAAGTGACCCATCATCTCTCACTAGTGACCCGTCACCTCTCACTAAGTGACCCGTCACCTCTCACTAGTGACCTGTCACCTCTCACTAGTGACCCGTCACCTCTCACTAGTGACCCGTCACCTCTCTCTAGTGACCCATCACCTCTCACTAGTGACCCATCACCTCTCACTAAGTGACCCGTCACCTCTCACTAGTGACCCATCACGTCTCACTAAGTGACCCGTCACCTCTCACTAGTGACCCATCACCTCTCACTAGTGACCCATCACCTCTCACTAGTGACCCGTGACCTCTCACTAGTGACCCATCATCTCTCACTAGTGACCCGTCACCTCTCTCTAGTGACCCGTGACCTCTCACTAGTGACCCATCACCTCTCACTAGTGACTCGTCACCTCTCACTAGTGACCCGTCACCTCTCACTAAGTGACCCGTCACCCCTCACTAGTGACCCGTCACCTCTCACTAGTGACCCGTCACCTCTCACTAAGTGACCCATCACCTCTCACTAGTGACCCGTCACCTCTCACTAAATGACCCATCACCTCTCACTAGTGACTCGTCACCTCTCACTAAGTGACCCATCACCTCTCACTAAGTGACCCGTCACCTCTCACTAAGTGACCCGTCACCTCTCACTAGTGACCCATCACCTCTCACTAAATGACCCGTCACCTCTCACTAAGTGACCCGTCACCTCTCACTAAATGACCCATCACCTCTCACTAGTGACTCGTCACCTCTCACTTGTGACCCTTCAATGGCAGACCTTTTAGTGTCTGGGATGAAATCAAATATGGAAACAAACTTCGCTTAGTCAATTCATTGTATATATATCATACATACTTTCCCAGACACTATGGGTCCTCATTTTCTATATAAAAAGAAGATTAATATATTGAATTATGGAGTAATCATCCTCTATAAACAATAAATAAAGCGCAGTCCTTGGTACAGTGTCTGGGATGAAAATCAAATGAGAAAGGTAAGTAAAAATTGCAAGTGTGGTTTTAACAAACATAATAATACCGTGAAGTGTTTACTTTTTCTGAATTGGTGTGTCGACATCCCGTCCCAATCACCCAGCAGAAGAAAAAGCAACGGAAAATTTTTGGCCCCATACCAATACGAGCTTCATTACAACAACCTTCATGACTGAAACAATAAGAATGTATTGCACACTACAGATTCATAGCACAGAAAAATCGCTTCAGTTTATCATCCGACCATAGCAAGTGAGTGACTCTCAGAACTAACTCGAATCCGAATCCCAAGAAGAAACAGAACTAGAATAATAGCCCAAATTAGTAGCAGCATAATTAAAACTAGACCAACAGCATTAAATTCTCAAATATATTAAACCAGTAATGCAGATCTTCAACCCTATATACTAGGGCACACTGAGCACATATAAAGTATTCGGATTTATTATAACATGTAAATCTTACCGCCACCATTCCACTGAATTTTTAACATGTTTTAAAGCCAAACATTCACCCTTTAAAATGTTTTTGCAACGTATACATTACGCTTTATTATTATGTCTATTAATTTCTTCATATGTCGCCAATTGATTTTCAACAACTGTATTTATTTTTGCCTCTGTAATTAAATTATTAGATGGAAATTCTAAAACAAAGAATTTCAAGTTGGTAATGATTGCTGTAACCGTATCTTCAATTTTATATCATTTATGAACTGGTGAGAACCTTCACATAAACGAACAGATGAGAAAGAAGGTATAGTATGGGAAATTGATAACATATCCATGCACATATAACATTGAATCTTGGATGATACACTACATTAAATGTACATTTTGTTTTTAACCAAGTTAAAATCATGAGTTCTATCTTTAGATACTGAGTAGCCTACCTATTTTGTTGAGGGAGGGAAGTCGTACCGCGCGCGCTCCGTTAAAATCGTGACATTAACCGGGATTTCTTAGGACCACAGCCTTGGATTACCGATTACAGGCATAACAAGTGCATAGTGACCCGCTGGAAAATTTGAAAACAGTCATTATCAACGGAACTTTGTGTTAAATAGATAATAACGGGAGACCACGTGTGGGCCAGTGCATGAGGCTTTGTGTACGTGCGTGTATGAGGAAAAAAAAATAGTGAACGGTGATTCGTGGAACAGTGAAGTGGAACGGGTACCACAACAACATATAAGTTGGAAGTGAAGGAAAATCGTGCATAGAATATTATAAATATAGAATGCTAGAAATATAGAATAGTGGCAAGAAGCGGCATCAGTAGGCTGTTTCCACAAGCCACGCGAGGCCTACCCCAGGGCACGTCCCACAGGGATAAAATACGGAAATCATATAGTGTACTATGGAAATGTGAATCTAATAATTAGCAATAAAGTGAGTGAATACCATTGCAAGCCGGAAATTAGGCGGAAAATCCCTTGTAAGAATACAAGCAAAGAATAAATCAGTGTTATAAATCGAGTAGCTGGAAACTCGTGACATCAACCTGGGACGACAAGAGGTCACCTGTACCGCACCGGGGACCAGCTTCGCTACCCTACGCTAAGTACCTGCCATAAAGTTTGAACAAAATAACATACATAATATTACAAATCTACGGTATACATATAGTATTATAAATATTAAATATATAAAAATATACATATAACTTTATAAAGAGTTAAAAGGACTGACATCAACAAGTGATCCACACAGTAAACCACAAATACAACAATACATCAGAAAATGGAGAGGTGTGGCGAGTGCTCGGGAGTACTGGGAAAACGTAATGTAGGCGTAACGTGTTGCATCTGTAACATGAGATTTCACCTGGGCTGTACAGAAGTATCTCCAGGATGCACAAAAAGGCAAGGAATTTACTGGGTCTGCAAAGATGACAGATTAATGTTAGAGAACATAACTAAACTGATGAAAAACATTCCCGAGTCACAGAGATTACCATTCACAGACAAGCTACCAGTGATATATGCAGACTGGGATAAGACAACATTGGTTAACGACCAAAACCCAGGAACAGATAGTTTAGAGAACCGCAGCAGTAATGTGGAGGAAGAGGGTATTGTAGTACATAATAGCAGCAATATTGCAGAGTCAGGTAATATAAACGATGTGAGCAACAGTGAGACAGAGTGCATAAATGAAGGAATTGGGACGAAAAGCGGAGATGGCTCCAATAAAGAGGTAGACAAGACAGACACAGATATAAATACCTTGAAAAACGCAAAACCGGAACACATTTGCAAATTCTACGCTAAAGGAATATGCAAATATGGAAAATTAGGAACAAAATGCCATTTTCTGCATCCTCGAAAATGCAGGAACATGTTGGCGAGGGGTACATGCCGTTTTGGAACAGGGTGTAGATACTTCCACCCCAAATTATGTCAATTTTCAATTAGGGACAAAAAATGCTACAATCTTCAGTGTCCGGAATTCCACGTGAGAGGTACACAACGTTATAGACGGGAAAATCAGTATGACACTACTGGCAATTTTTTAGAGGAAGGCAGAAACAGAGCAGAAATATAAGAGAGAGGAACAGTCAGATGGAACCACCACAGGATTACAGAGGGGAAGGGAGATACCCACAAGTCTGGAATACACATTACCAACAAACACACAGGTACTACACCACACAACACTCGCCCCACTACCGAAACTGGACGAATCACTTCGAAAACAACACACCCTGGACGCAAACACAGTGGCCCCCTTACCAGAGCCTCAGATATTAACACCAAGTAAGGCATCCAGCACTTCCACTACCACGATAACATCATTTATATTTGCCAACATTCAAGGTATAAAAACACGCAAATCCAACAAAGTTCACTTTATAGATGGTCTCCTTCATGAGGCAAATGCAGTGTTTGCAGCCCTAACAGAAACCCACACAAAGGACTACCATGATGGTGAAATATGGATCTCAGAGTACAATCTTTTCAGATGTGATAGGAAACACCGGCTTCAGGGTGGGGTCAGCCTATACATCAAAGACACACTCATCTGTACTGAGCTGCTAAACACCTCAAATGATATGGTGGAAGTGCTGATAATCAAAATAGAGATTATAAATGTAGTTATTGTCCTTGTATATAAGTCACCGGAGGCAAACCCTCAGCAGTTTAAAGACCAACTAATGAAAGTAGAACACTGCTTGGAAAACCTCACAAATCCAGCTCCGAACATCATCCTGCTTGGGGACTTCAACCTACGGCACCTGAAATGGAAGCACCTGGCTAATACAGTAATATCAGAAAGAATACCAGGAAGTAGCCTTAATGAACAGGCACATGCAAATGACCTGCTACGGATGTGCGACAGGTTTGCCTTAAACCAGCAAATAGTAGAACCAACCAGGAAGGAGAACACGCTGGACCTCATTTTCACTAATAATGATGAATTGATCAGGAACATAATGATTACAAATACCTGTTACTCAGATCACAACTTAATTGAAGTTATGACAACCATGGGGAATAGACCTTCAAAACCAGTCCAGATTCCCGGTGGAGGAGATTTCAGCAAATTCAACTTCAATAATAAACAGATAAACTGGGAGCAAATAAACCAGGACTTCACAGAAATAAACTGGGAAGAACAGCTAGGAAATGCGAACCTGAACCAGTGCCTGGAAAAAATAAGCTCAGTAGCACTAGAAATATGTACAAACCGCATCCCCCTAAGAAAAAAGAGGAAGAGATGCAGATTGGAACGAGAACGTCGTTCCCTATATAGGCGAAGAAAACGAATCGCGGTACAACTTGAGAGTCGCACCCTATCTCAGGAACGGCGAAGAAGGTTAGGTAGCGAAATAGGAAAAATTGAACTCAAGCTACAAGAATCATACAAAACGCAGGAGAGGGAAAGAGAGCAAAAGGCCATCAGTGAAATAGAGAGAAACCCGAAATATTTTTCTCCTATGCAAAATCAAGATCAAAAACCACATCTAGTATCGGGCCCCTGCGAAAGGAAGATGGAACTTTCACCGATGACAACAAAGAAATGAGCGAGCTACTGAGGAAGCAATACGACTCTGTCTTCAGCGAGCCATTAAACGCACTAAAGATCGATAACCCAATGAATTTTTCATGGATATGATACCAACATCAAATCATATATCAGACGTCACCCTATCCCACTGGATTTTGAAGAAGCCATAAACAGTATGCCTATGCACTCCGCACCAGGCCCGGATTCTTGGAACTCCATATTCATCAAGAACTGTAAAAAACCACTATCGCAGGCCCTTCACATTCTGTGGAGACAAAGCCTAGATACTGGCGTTATTCCTGATATACTAAAAACAGCAGAGATAGCACCACTTCATAAAGGAGGAAATAAGGCAGAGGCAAAAAATTACAGACCGATAGCACTAACATCGCACATCATAAAAATTTTTGAGAGAGTGCTAAGAAGTAAGATCACAAAATACATGGAATCACAGCATCTCCATAACCCGGACAACATGGTTTCAGAACAGGGCGCTCTTGCCTGTCGCAGTTGCTGGACCACTATGATATGGCATTAGATGCTATGGAAGACAAACAAAACGCTGATGTAATTTACACAGATTTCGCAAAAGCTTTTGATAAATGTGACCATGGTGTTATTGCCCATAAAATGCGCTCAAAAGGAATTACCGGAAAAGTAGGCAGATGGATCTACAATTTCCTGACCAACAGAACCCAATGTGTAATAGTCAACAAAATAAAATCCAACCCGTCAACCGTTAAGAGCTCAGTCCCCCAGGGTACTGTGCTTGCTCCAGTACTTTTTCTCATCCTCATATCGGACATAGACAAGAACACAACCTATAGCACTGTATCATCCTTTGCAGATGACACTAGGATCTTCATGAGAGTAGGCAACATAGAGGACACGGCGAACCTCCAGTCAGATGTAGATCAGGTCTTTCTATGGGCTACAGAAAATAATATGGTGTTTAACGAAGACAAGTTCCAGCTCATGCGCTATGGAAAAAATGAAAATATAAAAACGAAACCACGTACAAAACTCAGGCAAATCATAACATAGAACGAAAAGGCAATGTAAAGGATCTGGGTGTACTCATGTCGGAAGACCTTACCTTTAAAGAACACAATAAAGTAGCCGTCACAACTGCAAGAAATGACAGGTTGGATAACAAGAACTTTTCACACTAGAGATGCTATACCGATGATGACACTTTTCAAAACGCTTGTGCTCTCTAGAGTGGAGTACTGCTGCACAATGACAGCCCCTTTCACTGCTGGTGAAATTGCTGACCTGGAGAGCGTGCAGAGATCCTTTACTGCTAGAATCCACTCGGTAAAACATCTAAACTATTGGGACCGACTAAAGAGCCTAAATCTGTATTCCCTTGAGCGCAGGCGGGAGAGATACATAATAATTTACACGTGGAAAATATTAGAGGGGCTGGTCCCAAACCTGCACACAGAAATACATCACATGAGACCAGAAGACATGGCAGGATGTGCAGAATACCCCCGTTGAAAAGCAGAGTGCAACTGGTACTCTGAGAGAGAACTCTATCAACATCAGAGGCCCGAGACTGTTCAACACGCTTCCACTACACATAAGGGACATAACTGGCAAACCCCTCACAGTGTTCAAGAGAGAACTGGATAAGCACCTCCAAAGGATACCTGATCAACCGGCTGTGACTCATACGTCAGGCTGCGAGCAGCCGCGTCCAACAGCCTGGTTGATCAGTCCAGCAACCAGGAGGCCTGGTCGATGACCGGGCCGCGGGGACGATAAGCCCCGGAAGCACCTCAAGGTATCCTCAAGGTAAGGTT
>WNGS01003613.1:0-26781 GCA_020271785.1 Procambarus virginalis
GGGCATCGCTAATGGTCAATGACGTCACCGGCAAGCCGCTCAGCGTTCCTGCACAGGCACGTACAAGGGTTTAAAAAGCTGTATACCTGGGGAGGAGGTTAATGAAAATAAGATAATAATGGAATTTTCTCTACATCAGTTCAACTTACCCATCTAACCTAACCTTAGTTAGAGAGGGATATAAC
Source organism: Procambarus virginalis (assembly GCA_020271785.1). NCBI lineage: Eukaryota > Metazoa > Arthropoda > Malacostraca > Decapoda > Cambaridae > Procambarus > Procambarus virginalis. Next base: position 186 of record WNGS01003613.1, read on the forward strand.
TCACTAAAACTATTTAATTACCATTTACCCAATTTTCCTTATCCTAACCCATAACCAGAGGGTTTAGACCCCCCTTACCTCGAAATTATAGTATAGGGTAGAATTGGGAATGTTGGTTTATATGTGAAAATATATACCTACCTTAAATATATATAGTATAATTACGAGGTAAGGGGGTCTAAACCCTCTGGTTATGGGTTAGGATAGGAAAATTGGGTAAATGGTAATTAAATAGTTTTAGTGAGTTATATCCCTCTCTAACTAAGGTTAGGTTAAGGATGGTTAAGTTGAACTGATGTAGAGAAAATTCCCATTATTATCTTATTTTCCATTAACCTCCCTCCCCAGGTAATAGAGGTTAGGTTGAGGATGGTTGTATTGATGTGAAAAATGCTACGAATATGATGCAATATTGAACCAAGATCAGTGTATCAGAGGTTAGGTCCAGGGTGGTTGGGTTAATGCACACACAACACGTTCCTCCTATATTTACGATAAATTTGAAGTTGGATAAAGGGAGGTTAGGTCCAGGACGGTTGGGTTGAAGTGTAAAAACAAAACACCTACCCAACAATATAGCTACAATATTGAACACAATTCCAAGTTTTAAAGGAAAGGGGCTGTTAGGTCCATATCCAAAACATCACTTTTCTATGAATATGGTTACAATGTTCAACAAAGAACCTAGTAGGTTAGGGACTGTGCGGATAGGTTCATATCCAAAACTTCACTTTTCGAAGAATATTGATAAAATATTCAACAAAGCTCCAAGACTCTTGCAGGTTAGGCACGGGCATTTGGGTTCATATCCAAATAACATCACTTCTCTGAGTATATGTCGTATCAGAGGTTAGGTCCAGGTTTAGATGGAATGGGTGGAAATGTGGGTAAAATGGGCTTTGACTGTGCTATGATACACATCATTTGGGTATATTTGGTGGAAATTGTCTCCAATTTGGTGGCGATAGCTTAAATTTCTCCAACTTTAATCAAGTCTGCTAGGTTAGGTTAGGTTAGGTAGGGTTGTCTAGGGTAGGCTGGAATAGGTGAAAATTTGGCTAAAATGGTATTTGGCTGTGCTATGTTACAAAAACATTTTGGGTATATTTGGTAGAAATTGTCTTAAATTAGGTTGAATTTAGGTGAGTAAGCATAAATTTCACGAACTTTAATCAAATCTAGCTTGGGATATGCTAGGACAGGTTAGGTAAGGTTGTGTAGGGTAAGATGGAATAGGTGAAATCTTGGGTGAAATGAACTTTGGCCATGCTAAGATACAAAACATTTGGGTAAATTCGGTGGAAAATGGTTTAAATTAGGTTGAATTTAGGTGGGAAAGGCATAAATTTTGCCAACTTTAATCAAATCTAACTTTGGATATGCCAGGTGAGGCTGGGTAGGGTTGTCTAGGGTGGGTTGGAATAGGTGAAAACTTAGCTAAAATGAGCTTTGGCCGTGTTGTTACAAAACATTTTTGGGTATATTTGGTGGAAATTGTCTTAAATTAGGTTGAATTTATGTGGGATAACTTAAATTTCGCCGACTTTAACAAAATCTAGGTTTGGATATGCTAGGTTAGGTTAGGTTAGGTTAGGTTAGGTAAGGTTGTGTAGGGTAGGATGGAAATAGGAGAAAAAATGGGCTTTGACAGTGCTATGATACACAACATTTGGGTATATTTGATGGAAATTAGTGTTTAAATCAGGTCAAATTTAGGTGGGAATAGCTTAAATTTCGCCGACTTTAACAAAATCCAGGTTTGGATATACTAGGTAAGGTTGCATAAGGTAGGATGGAATAGGAGAAAATATGGTTAAAAATGGGCTTTGGCAGTGCTATGATACACAACATTTGAGTATATTTGGTGGAAATTGTCTTAAATTAGGTCAAATTTAGGTGGGAATAGCTTAAATTTCATCAACTTTAACAAAATCTTGGTTTGGATAGTCTAGGTTAGGTTAGGTAAGATTGCATATTGTAGGATGGAATAGGAGAAAACGTAGGTAAAAATGGGATTTGGCAGTGCTGTGATATACAACATTTGGGTATATTTGGCGAGAATTGTCTTAAATTAGGTCGAATTTATGTGGGATAGCTTAAATTTCATCAACTTTAACCAAATCTAGGTTTGGATATGCTAGGTTAGGTTAGGTAAGGCTGCATAGGGTAGGATGGAATAGGAAAAAATGTAGGTAAAAATGGGTTTGGCAGTACTGTGTTACACAACATTTGGGTATATTTGGTGGGAATTGCCTTAAATTAGGTCGAATTTAGGTGGCAAAGCTTGAATTTTACCAACTTGAACTAAATCTAGGTTTGGATATGCTAGGTCAGGTTAGGTGAGGTCGTGTAGGGAAGGATATGAAATATCTTAGAGCTAATGAAGTAGCATGTTTATGAAATAGTGTCCAATTTCCTATTTGAGGTTCGAGCTATATGGTCAACTCATGTAATGTATGGACGGAGGTGACATAGGCTTGTATGTTTGGATATGGGATGCTCATATTTAGTTAGTTCAGCTTTTGATAGGTTGAATTTAGGCAAATTTGTGTAGAATAAGTATTTTTTTGATAGATTTAGATGAATTTAGGTTTTAATAGGATGCATTTTGATAAGATATAGCAAATTTGCTTAAAAATTATCATAGAAAATACTGACTTCACCTAACCCCTCCTGCCCTAACATAACTAAGGCTAGAACAAATAAGTCTGTTAGATGGTTTGCATAAATAAATATGGGTGGTCTGATTGGAGAGGATGTAACAAGGAAGGTATAAATAAGACATTAAAAACAATGGACATATGTTAGATGATTAGTTTAGCACTAATAATGTTGAAATATTAATGGAAAATGTATGTGTTATATATTGAGCTGATCGGAAGTAGTATGTACCATTTTTATATGTGAAATTCTGACTTTTGGGGAGTTGGTTAAACTCAGCATATTATAATTAATGTCCTAATTATACCTAGAAAAATATCATGCAAATTTTGTATTGTTTGACCCAGTTGGTTGTGTTTGTATTTGTACATATATAGCACAATTAGTATACTTGTGTATTAATTGTGCAGATTATGTATTTTGCATAAGTCGTATGATTATTGCAATTATGTATTGATTATATTTCTATAAAATGTGTATTGTTTTGTGCAAGTTGTGTATTAATTGTATATGTTTCTTGTATGTGTATTTGTGGAAATTGTGTATTTAATGACTATGTGCTAGTTATGTATTGTTCAATTGTGTATTGATTTTATTTTTGAGCAAGTTGTGTAAATGTCGCAATTGTATGTGTAAATCGTGTATTTATGCTAGTTGTGTATTTTCATATTTGGGGTAGTTATGTATTGTACGTATTTGTGCTAGATATGTATTTGTGCAAGTTGTGTAATAATTATGAAAGATGTGTAATATTTGTGAAAGTTGTGTATTAATTGTGCATGTTGTGTAATTGCATATGGACGAATTGTTTTATTTATGCCTTTGTGTATTGATTGTCATTGTGCAAGTTGAGTAATTATATAGCAAATTTTCTTGTATTAATTGTGCAAAGATGTATAATAATTACACAAATTGTGTAATAATTGTCCATGTTTTATAATAATTTTTGTGCTAATAGTGCATTTATGCAAGTTGTGTTTTTAATTTGTTGAAGTGGAACTGGTGCAACTGTATTTTTTGTGTGCAAATTGTGTATTTTGTGTAAGCGCTGTAATCTGAAAAAATAGACCTTAATGGTGTAAGTGTATTTTGGTTTATGAGACATTGTATGGGTATTTTGTGAAAATTATGTATGTGGAATTGTGTAATTTTAGTGAAAGCGCATTTTTGATTGTCTAAATGCATAAGCATTTTGATATATTTGTGCAAATACCATACTTTGTGTAAATGTCTTACTCTCTGTGTGCATGCAATATTGTGTAAATGGTATATTTTTGTGTGCAACTGACATATTTTGTATGTAAATGTCATATTTTTGTGTGATGGTATATTTTGAGTGTAAATAATATATTTTGTGTATAAATGGCATATTTGGTGTGTAAATGCTATATTTTCTGTGTATGGCATAAATTACATCCGATTAATGGGGAAATGGTGGCAAAAACTAGGCTATTCTCTATGAATGTATGGGTTGTGAAGTATGTGTAGGTATGTATGCTTGTATTTGCGAGTGTTGGTTTAGAAACAAGTTAGCTGATTTGCGTAGCAAGACTAGGATTTTTTTGAGGTGTAGAAATGATTAGCCTATGATATAGTTAGCATCCAGCTGAGTTGCTAGATGGAAGAATTGAGGTGCGACATTCGGATAGCTACTTGATGGAGGTGAGGACAGTTGACTAGCCTATGAACACAGCTACTAATCCGCTGTGCTGCCAGATGTGTGGTAACTACTTGTGGATTATAGTACGATATCTAGCTATCGGGTTTCATAATTGCTGTTGTGTATAAAACTAGAATGAGAGCTATTTATTAAAACTATTATTGCAAACTATTACTTTAAGTGAGATCCCTTGGTTGTTTTAAGCATAAGGTGGACATGAATATGAATGAGATTGGGTGGAAATATATAGAAGCTGCCTCGTATGGGCCAATAGGACTTCTGCAGTTGCCTTTATTCTAATGTTCATCTTACCTGCTATGCTGCCAGATGTACGATTCTGCTTAAATTACAGTATGACATTTGGGCTGCTGTTATACTTTTGTACTTATCACAGAATGATGATTACAGTTGTGGATAATTAAAATGCATATTCTTAAACCTCTGATTAGGTTAGGTGGGGATGGTTAGTCTAGCCATTTTTGAATGATAATAATAATAACATTTAACAGACACCATATGCAAGTTCCATGCCAAAGGCCGCATTGGCCATCTGGTGACGTCACACATAGTTTGAAAAGTCAGGTACTGTGATACCTTGACACTTATATGCTAATAGCCAACAATACCTCATCCCTATACCTGAGATTGTTTTTTGTGATGTCACTAAACAATGACAGCAACTGGTCTGTAGAATGTATTCTTTGTTATATATAATAGGTTAGGTTAGGTTAGGTTGGTTTAATAGAGTTTATGAATAACAGAAAAATAGGAGCACTGAGCGAAAATACGAGCTATTGTAGCTGAATATCGACTCTGGTGAAGCATAGAGTACAGTTGAGGTATTTGGAGTGATTAAGAGTTCACACTTATGTGTGAACCTCCTGGGATCCGCATTAGGACGTCGGCTGGAAGCTCATTGGGGGCTTACAGCGCATTGGGGATGATGTTGTCAGAAAAGAAGGTGACTGTAGAAGGCCTTTATTTTAAAAACATGATAGGCTTGCTTTTACTGAATGAGTATTTTGATTTGATATATTCTACAGCAAGGTGTGGGGAGGCATGTTTTGAGCGAATGTGAGATGTGCATATATATTTATGCCCGTGCATATACATTTATGCGTTTATGCAACAATATTTGGATTACTACTGAAATCGCATTGAAGTCATTACGCCTGGCAGGGGACTGGTTTCATACAAATGGATGATAGTGGGTTTTCATTTTTATTTGCCCTATGCTATATAAGCAATCTCTGAAGAAAGATTGACAAAGCTTAAATTACATTCTCTAGAAAGGCGAAGAAATGGATGTGACATGATAGAGGTATGACTGAATGAACATGACAAAGAGGGATATTAATAGTCCATTAAAAAATATCAACACTACAAAGAACACGAAAGAATGGGTATAAATTGGATACGTTTTACATTTAGGAAAAAGACCTGGGTAAATACTGGTTCGGTTACAGGGATGAATGCTGAGATACATGGTAGTTCATGCTCTGTGTTGCTCCATCTTTGATACATGTAATGGTTGGAAGTAAATATGAAATTTAAAATAGACTAGGTTTCAGGGTCACTGTTGTAACGAAAAACACATGACTCATAGACCGGCTTTTTAATCCCCTTGAACGTGCCTGTGCAGGAACGCTGAGCGGCTTGCCGGTGACGTCATTGACCATTAGCGTGCCCGTGCATGGGTCACTGGGGCAACGAAAAAACAGTATGACTACTCGGTGCAGTTAAATCTCACCGAGGCAACGAAAAAANCCAGAAATTTTTAGCCAAATATCCCCAGTTTGCTAACTGTAGGTAGTAAATGAGTGATTGTAACCTATCCACCGCTGCCCGCTGGATGGGGAGCGGTGTACAGGACAAACATATAAATTGTGACACTAGCTCTCCACGTATGTCAGTTGCTTAATTTAGAACCTGTACCTGAGATCGATCTCGAACCCATTGTTGATGTGACGACTTATATTGAATTTTGTAACTAGCTCATCAAGATTGTAACTTGCTTAGCTAAATGAATTGTGGGGTTCAGTCCCTGAGCCCATTATGTGCCTCTGTAACCCTTTCCACTACCGCCCACGGGATGGGTATGGGGTGCATAATAAATGAACTAAACTAAACTAAAGGATAAATCCTTTAATTGGTTGAAATTGGTTTTAACATTCGAAATCTAATTTGTTGATGTTAAATAATATAAGGTTCAAATTTATTAAGATACATACTTTAAAAACTATTTATTTTTGAAATTTAAATAACATAAAAAGAGTACAGAATATAACAAATACCGACTATATAAAAGACCTGACACTTGCAGCACTTAATTATGCTATTGTAACACATTGAAAGTAATAACATTATTTGATTCAGCAAAGCATTTGGTAAGGTTATAATAATAATAATAATGTATTAATTAAGTATTTTAAATTATAATTCACAACTTGCTAGCGCACAAAAAACAAATCCACGAATCATCATTACATTCTGTAACATCTACACATGATCCATGGTGCCAAATATTGCAACGGTCACAGCATACCATCAGCTTCAAATGATTTGGCTTTCTGCAAATGCAGTACACTTCCATCGAGCATGACCGGATGATTCGTTTTCTTCTCAGTGTCTGAGCTGCAGGGAATGAGATGAGACACTTTCCTTTAAAGTTCTCTTGAAGATGTTGTCTCATATTCTGCACATCATACGAGGTTCACCGGATCTACACCACTTGCAAGTGATGCAGCAAACGCCACAGCATATACCCCACTCATACTTGAGTCCCTGTGTCTGCTGACATTCATTATATTGCATATCAGCTTATCATCCTGGCAATTAGCAAGAGCACACAAGATAACTTCAGTAGATTTGTATGGTAATTTATGCCTGGTGTCGTATATGTTAATTTGTCCAGTTACTCCAATGTTGGAAACGGTGACCCAGTGACAACCATCAACTTGGATAATTTGAATAAATTCACCAATTGTAACTGGCTAGGAGAGGTCCCGCTACAACGCTGGGTCATGAAGGCCTTCTACGCTTGGCACAGTTTGTTTGATGTCACATGCAGATTTTATATGAAGGTCAGAAGCTGTACATTTGTTCCAATGTTCATTATCTCGTCATCTGTTAAATAATTTAACGTTGTCGAATGTGAAGCACTGTTATCACTCTCCTTATTGTTGCATTGGTGTGAGGAGTGGCAGTGATTGGTGCAGTTTATTTTTTCTTTAAATAGGGACATATATTTGTACTGCAGATACCAGTACAGTTGCACCGTTTCTTTATATATTTTATACTTGGGTTAGCAAGGCGAGACGCTTCTCTTAACGTGATACTGTTGGTATCAAATAGAAATAGTTTTTAAAGTATGTATCTTAATAAATTTGAACCTTATATTATTTAACATCAACAAATTAGATTTCGAATGTTAAAACCAATTTCAACCAATTAAAGGATTTATCCTTTAATATTAAAAATTGTTCAAACTGAAATAAATATATAACACTGTACGGTACAGTTGTGTTTGCCTGCCACAGCCTTGAGAGCACGGAGCCTCTCTCTACATTGGCGACCCAGTCTGGCTAAAACATTGCGGTACAGTAGAACCTCAAGCCCAAGGTATTTGTATCTGGTAACATAGTCGAGCAGAGAGCCATCATCCAACTGCATTTTGCGAACGGGGCCACCCCGTCTGGGTGGGTGTCGGTTCAGGATCTTTGTTTTCTCTACTGAGATGACTAAGCATAGTTCCTGACATGTGTACAATACAGAGTTCAGAACATTTTGGGTGTTGGTATACCCATTGGTGTGGATCAGTGTGGATCCACATAGCTAATGTGTTCGCTGGACCTTCTAGTTACTAAGTTTAAAAGTGCATTGATTAACACATTGAACAGAGTACGACTGAGGACACCTTCCTGTGGAGTGCCAAGTTCAAAATCTCTCGTTACACGCCTATGCCCTTGGAACAGTACAGATGACTTCCTGTTGGATAGATAGCCTCTTATCCACCGTAGAAGCCATCCTCCAAAATTCATTTTAGCAAGTTCTCTCAGAATGACGTGTGGGTTAGCAATGTCAAAGGCTGACTTAAGATCTAGGAAAGTGGTATATGACCTATCAGTATGCAGGGTGAGGAATGTGGTAATACAGTGATGTACACTCTTTCCATGCGTAAAGCCATATATCTGGGGAGACAACATATTATTAATTTTGTAAAGGAGACGGTTGAGAACCATCCTCTCAAGACACTTACAGAGACAACTAGTGAGGGAGACTGGGCGAAAAACACTCGGCTGGTGAGGTTTAGGAATGGGAATAATAACACTGTTGGTCCATGACTTAGGAAGCTCCCCAGTTACATAGCTCATATTATACAATTGAAGCAAGGGATTCCCTGGAACTAGCAGAAGCATACGCAGTATGCCGTAAGTAACTCCATCCTCCCCGGGTGATGTAGCTTTGCCTTTATGTAGAGCAGAGTCTAGTTCGTATTCAGTAAAAAGCATGTCACAGTCATCCTCTTGATGAAGCTTGAAGTCAAGGAGCCTTGCCCTATCAGTATATCTATTATTTAATTCATTCTGTGAGGGTAGAGGAAGACTGTCAAAGTTGGAAGTCGTGGCCCAAGCATCAACAAGCTCATTTGCTCTGTGCAGAGGATTAGGGTACGAGATCTCTGCAGCATTTTTCCCTTTGATCTTGTTGATATCCTTCCATGCCCGACTTAGTGGCGTGTGAGAAATGAGACCACGGACAAAAGTTTCCCAGTCTGTCTGCCTCAGCTCCACCATACGTTCCCTGGCCTCAGCCAGAGCCGCTTGAAAGAGCCGAAGCATTTCAGCAGTGCGGGTCCTTCTATAAGCTAGTCCAATTATTCTGGCAGTGCGTTTTAGTGCATGCAATTTAGAATCATTATAATAAGCATAAGTGCTATGACCAGTGTAATTTGGGTTACGTGGCCTGGACGATGGATCAAGTGATTCTATAAACTGGTCGATAGTATCTGTGAGCTCATTGTTAAAATCTTCAACTGATGAAGGCTCAGATGAACTGTACCATTCTGGCACATGAGCAACAAAATTGTCTCGTTGATCGATGGGCACAGCCAGCCTCTTCCGCTTGAACATTCCGCCGGGGAGGATAGAGCTGCCAATGCTTACAGTGGCTAATATGGCAGATGATCAGACGCCATATCTGGCACTATTGACGAGGCGCACACAGTGTGGGAGACGTTGAAACCGAGACATAGATCAAGAATACCTTCGTAGATATGCGTCAGTTCAAGGTCACCCACAATCTGTGCATCATCGTGACTACCTAATAGTGACAACAGTTGATTGCCGTTACGATTATTGAACTGTGAATTACCAATATTCCTATGCCTAGCGTTATAATCACCCATAATGATGGTAGGCACAGTCTGAATACAGATAGGAAGGTCAGCATAATTAAAGTTACAAGGAGTTGATTATTTAGCACATAGTTGTTTTTCTCTTAAATTGGATGATAGAGGGGGAGTCTTTAACGTGATTGGGAATACATACATACATACATACATACATGCATGCGTACATACATACATTTGAGCTACGAGGAAAGGCTTAAAAAGGAGCTGAACCTGACATCCCTGGAAAACAGAAGAGTAAGGGGAGACGTGATAACCACCTACAAAATTCTCAGGGGAAGTGACAGGGTGGACAAAGACAAACTCTTCAGCGCGGGTGGGACACGAACAAGGGGACACAGGTGGAAACTTAGTACCCAGATGAGCCGCAGAGACGTTAGAAAGATTTTTTCAGTGTCAGAGTAGTTAATAAATGGAATGCATTAGGCAGTGATGTGGTGGAGGCTGACTCCATACACAGTTTCAAATGTAGATATGATAGAGCCCAGTAGGCTCAGGAATCTGTACACCAGTTGATTGACAGTTGAGAGGCGGGACCAAAGAGCCAAAGCTCAACCCCCGCAAGCACAATTAGGCGAGTACATACATGCATGCGTACATACATACATACATACATACATACATGCATACATACATGCATACATACATGCATACATACATGCATACATACATGCATACATACATACATACATGCATACATACATGCATACATACATGCATTCATACATGCATACATACATGCATACATACATACATACATACATACATACATACATACATATACATACATACATACATACATACATACATACATACATACATACATACATACATACATACGTGAGTAGTAGTAAAAGGCACTACGAAGGACCGTTTTGCTTTTTCCAGCGGTCCTTCGTAGGGCCTAGTTCATTTCGTTACCCCGGCGAACGAGTCAAAGTTTTTTATCAGCGGTCCTTCGTAGGGCCATGGGTTTTTCCATGTTTATCCCCAACGGTCCTCCGTAGGGTTTAGTTCATTTCGTTACCCCAGCGAGCGAGTCAAATTTTTTTATCAGCGGTCCTTCGTAGGGCCATGGGTTTTTTTCCATATTTTAGCGAACAGTACCTCGTAGTCTCCTAATATTTTCATTCATTTTATTGTCCCCTCCCGAATGTCATATACAATTTTCCAACTGATATATTAAAAGGTTCGCTCCTAGGCCCCAGCTATTTTGTTTCAAGGGGATTAAAAGGTCCCTCGTAGTCATACATGTTTTTCGTTGCCCCAGTAACCCATGCACAGACATCGCTAATGGTCAATGACGTCACCAGGTAGCCGCTCAATGACCCTGCACAGGTACGTTCGAGGGGATTAAAAGGTCCTTCGTAGTCATACACGTTTTTTGTTACCCCGGTGGCCCATGCACAGGCATTGCTAATGGTCAATGACGTACTCAGTTAGCCAGTCACCCTATCTTCATCTTCCCTAAATAAGCCCGTTTTCTGTTATAGTATACGTATTCCCACTTTCTATATTTATATCAAGGGGAATAAAAGGCTGCCTCCTGTCAAGCCTAATGTACAAAGGCGATATCCATTATAAGCTCATTTTCTCAATAAGGTATTTTCATACTGTTGCCCATCTATCTAAGATCATTTTATAGCTAAGATTTCATATTAACATAAGAAATGAGTTCAATCCTGTTACAGAACCATTATTTACCCAGGTCTATTTCCTAAATTTAAAACTTATCCAATTTATACCCTTTGTTTCGTGTTCTGTATCGTGTTTATAGTATTAATCAGCTAATAATATCCTCCCTTTGTCATGTCCATTCAGTCACACCTCTATCATGTCACCCCTATTTCTTCGTCTATCTAGAGAATGTAATTTAAGCTTTGTCCATCGTTCTTCAAGGATCGTTTATTGATCATAGGGCAAATAAATATGAAAACCCACTATCATCCATTTGTATGAAAACAGTCTCCTGCCAGGCATGGTGACTTCAATGCAATTTCAGTAGTAATCCAATATTGCTTCATAACGCATAAATATATATGTATGTACATAAATATATATGCACGTACATAAATATATATGCACCTCTCACATTCTCTCAAAAAACAAACCTCCCCCACACCTTGCTGTAGAATATATCAAATCAAAATTCTCATTCAGTAAAAGCAAGCCTTCTGCAGTTACCTTCTTTTCTGACGTCATCATCCCTAATGCGGCGCGAGGCATCAACGCGCTAAATGCGGACCCCAGGAGGTTCACACATAAGTGTGAACTCTTAATCACTCCTAATACCTCACCTATACTCTGTACTTCACCAGAGTCGATATTCAGCTACAATAGCTCGTGTTTTCGCTCATTGCTCCTATTTTTCTGTTATTCGTAAACCCTATTAAACCATCCTAACCTAACCTAACCTAACTTATTATTATTATTTATAACAAACAAGTACATTCTACAGACCAGTTGATGTTTTTAGGGACATCACGAAAAGCTACCTCAGGTATAGGGATGAGGTATTGTTTGCCATTAGCATGTAAGTGTCAAGGGATCACAGCACCTGACTTGTCAAACTATGTGTGACGTCACCAGATGGCCAATGCGGCCTTTGGCATGGAACTTGCATATGGTGTCTGTTAAATGTTATTATTATTATCATTCAAAAATGGCTAGACTAACCATCCCCACCTAACCTAATCAGAGGTTTAAGAATATGCATTTTAATTATCCACAACTGTAATCATCATTCTGTGATAAGTACAAAAGTATAACAGCAGCCCAAATGTCGTACTGTAATTTAAGCAGAATCGTACATCTGGCAGCAGAGCAGGTAAGATGAACATTAGAATAAAGGTACCTGCAGAAGTCCTATTGGCCCATACAAGGCAGCTTCTATATATTTCCACCCAATCTCATTCATATTCATGTCCACCTTATTCTTAAAACAACCAAGGGATCTCACTTAAAGTAATAGTTTGCAATAATAGTTTTAATAAATAGCTCTCATTCTAGTTTTATACACAACAGCAATTATGAAACCCGATAGCTAGATATCGTACTATAATCCACAAGTAGTTACCACACATCTGGCAGCACAGCGGATTAGTAGCTGTGTTCATAGGCTAGTCAACTGTCCTCACCTCCATCAAGTAGCTATCCGAATGTCGCACCTCAATTCTTCCATCTAGCAACTCAGCTGGATGCTAACTACTATATTCATAGGCTAATCATTTCTACACCTCAAAAAAATCCTAGTCTTGCTACGCAAATCAGCTAACTTGTTTCTAAACCAACACTCGCAAATACAAGCATACATACCTACACATACTTCACAACCATACATTCATAGAGAATAGCCTAGTTTTTGCCACCATTTCCCCATTAATCGGATGTAATTTATGCCATACACAGAAAATATAGCATTTACACACCAAATATGCCATTTATACACAAAATATTTATTTACACTCAAAATATACCATCACACAAAAATATGACATTTACATACAAAATATGTCAGTTGCACACAAAAATATACCATTTACACAATATTGCATGCACACACAGAGTAAGACATTTACACAAAGTATGGTATTTGCACAAATATATCAAAATGCTTATGCATTTAGACAATCAAAAATGCGCTTTCACTAAAATTACACAATTCCACATACATAATTTTCACAAAATACCCATACAATGTCTCATAAACCAAAATACACTTACACCATTAAGGTCTATTTTTTCAGATTACAGCGCTTACACAAAATACACAATTTGCACACAAAAAATACAGTTGCACCAGTTCCACTTCAACAAATTAAAAACACAACTTGCATAAATGCACTATTAGCACAAAATTATTATAAAACATGGACAATTATTACACAATTTGTGTAATTATTATACATCTTTGCACAATTAATACAAGAAAATTTGCTATATAATTACTCAACTTGCACAATGACAATCAATACACAAAGGCATAAATAAAACAATTCGTCCATATGCAATTACACAACATGCACAATTAATACACAACTTTCACAAATATTACACATCTTTCATAATTATTACACAACTTGCACAAATACATATCTAGCACAAATACGTACAATACATACCTACCCCAAATATGAAAATACACAACTAGCATAAATACACGATTTACACATACAATTGCGACATTTACACAACTTGCTCAAAAATAAAATCAATACACAATTGAACAATACATAACTAGCACATAGTCATTAAATACACAATTTCCACAAATACACATACAAGAAACATATACAATTAATACACAACTTGCACAAAACAATACACAATTTATAGAAATATAATCAATACATAATTGCAATAATCATACGACTTATGCAAAATACATAATCTGCACAATTAATACACAAGTATATTAATTGTGCTATATATGTACAAATACAAACACAACCAACTGGGTCAAACAATACAAAATTTGCATGATATTTTTCTAGGTATATTTAGGACATTAATTATAATATGCTGAGTTTAACCAACTCCCCAAAAGTCAGAATTTCACATATAAAAATGGTACATACTACTTCCGATCAGCTCAATATATAACACATACATTTTCCATTAATATTTCAACATTATTAGTGCTAAACTAATCATCTAACATATGTCCATTGTTTTTAATGTCTTATTAATACCTTCCTTGTTACATCCTCTCCAATCAGACCACCCATATTTATTTATGCAAACCATCTAACAGACTTATTTGTTCTAGCCTTAGTTATGTTAGGGCAGGAGGGGTTAGGTGAAGTCAGTATTTTCTATGATAATTTTAAGCAAATTTGCTATATCTTATCAAAATGCATCCTATTAAAACCTAAATTCATCTAAATCTATCAAAAAATATACTTATTCTACACAAATTTGCCTAAATTCAACCTATCAAAAGCTGAACTAACTAAATATGAGCATCCCATATCCTCACATACAAGCCTATGTCACCTCTGTCCATACATTACATGAGTTGACCATATAGCTCGAACCTCAAATAGGAAATTTGACACTATTTCATAAACATGCTACTTCATTAGCCCTAAGATATTATATATCCTTCCCTACACGACCTCACCTAACCTGACCTAGCATATCCAAACCTAGATTTAGTTCAAGTTGGTAAAATTCAAGCTTTGCCACCTAAATTCGACCTAATTTAAGGCAATTCCCACCAAATATACCCAAATGTTGTGTATCACAGTACTGCCAAAGCCCATTTTTACCTACATTTTTTCCTATTCCATCCTACCCTATGCAGCCTTACCTAACCTAACCTAGCATATCCAAACCTAGATTTGGTTAAAGTTGATGAAATTTAAGCTATCCCACATAAATTCGACCTAATTTAAGACAATTCCCACCAAATATACCCAAATGTTGTGTATCACAGCACTGCCAAAGCCCATTTTTACCTAATTTTTTCCTATTCCATCCTACCCTATGCAGCCTTACCTAACCTAACCTAGCATATCCAAACCTAGATTTGGTTAAAGTTGATGAAATTTAAGCTATCCCACATAAATTCGACCTAATTTAAGACAATTCCCGCCAAATATACCCAAATGTTGTATATCACAGCACTGCCAAAGCCCATTTTTACCTACGTTTTCTCCTATTCCATCCAACAATATGCAATCTTACCTAACCTAACCTAGCATATCCAAACCAAGATTTTGTTAAAGTTGATGAAATTTAAGCTATTCCCACCTAAATTTGACCTAATTTAAGACAATTTCCACCAAATATATCCAAATGTTGTGAATCACAGCACTGCCAAAGCCCATTTTTTTCTCCTATTTCCATCCTACCCTACACAACCTTACCTAACCTAACCTAGCATATCCAAACCAAGATTTGGTTAAAGTTGATGAAATTTAAGCTATTCCCACCTAAATTTAACCTAATTTAAGACAATTTCCACCAAATATACTCAAATGTTGTGTATCATAGCACTGCCAAAGCCCATTTTTAACCATATTTTCTCCTATTCCATCCTACCTTATGCAACCTTACCTAGTATATCCAAACCTGGATTTTGTTAAAGTCGGCGAAATTTAAGCTATTCCCACCTAAATTTGACCTGATTTAAACACTAATTTCCATCAAATATGTTGTGTATCATAGCACTGTCAAAGCCAATTTTTTTCTCATATTCCCATCCTACCCTACACAACCTTACCTAACCTAACCTAACCTAACCTAACCTAGCATATCCAAACCTAGATTTTGTTAAAGTCGGCGAAATTTAAGTTATCCTACATAAATTCAACCTAATTTAAGACAATTTCCACCAAATATACCCAAAAATGTTTTGTAACACAACACGGCCAAAGCTCATTTTAGCTAAGTTTTCACCTATTCCAACCCACCCTAGACAACCCTACCGAGCCTCACCTGGCATATCCAAAGTTAGATTTGATTAAAGTTGGCAAAATTTATGCCTTTCCCACCTAAATTCAACCTAATTTAAACCATTTTCCACCGAATTTACCCAAATGTTTTGTATCTTAGCATGGCCAAAGTTCATTTCACCCAAGATTTCACCTATTCCATCTTACCCTACACAACCTTACCTAACCCGTCCTAGCTTATCCCAAGCTAGATTTGATTAAAGTTCGTGAAATTTATGCTTACTCACCTAAATTCAACCTAATTTAAGACAATTTCTACCAAATATACCCAAAATGTTTTTGTAACATAGCACAGCCAAATACCATTTTAGCCAAATTTTCACCTATTCCAGCCTACCCTAGACAACCCTACCTAACCTAACCTAACCTAGCAGACTTGATTAAAGTTGGACAAATTTAAGCTATCGCCACCAAATTGGAGACAATTTCCACCAAATATACCCAAATGATGTGTATCATAGCACAGTCAAAGCCCATTTTACCCACATTTCCACCCATTCCATCTAAACCTGGACCTAACCTCTGATACGACATATACTCAGAGAAGTGATGTTATTTGGATATGAACCCAAATGCCCGTGCCTAACCTGCAAGAGTCTTGGAGCTTTGTTGAATATTTTATCAATATTCTTCGAAAAGTGAAGTTTTGGATATGAACCTATCCGCACAGTCCCTAATCTACTAGGTTCTTTGTTGAACATTGTAACCATATTCATAGAAAAGTGATGTTTTGGATATGGACCTAACAGCCCCTTCCTTTAAAACTTGGAATTGTGTTCAATATTGTAGCTATATTGTTGGGTAGGTGTTTGTTTTTACACTTCAACCCAACCGTCCTGGACCTAACCTCCCTTTATCCAACTTCAAATTTATCGTAAATATAGGAGGAACGTGTTGTGTGTGCATTAACCCAACCACCCTGGACCTAACCTCTGATACACTGATCTTGGTTCAATATTGCATCATATTCGTAGCATTTTTCACATCAATACAACCATCCTCAACCTAACCTCTATTACCTGGGGAGGGAGGTTAATGGAAAATAAGATAATAATGGGAATTTTCTCTACATCAGTTNCAGACAGGGTTGTCAACCTCAATTAATGTAGTGAATAAGCCTGCAGTGGGGTCGGCTGTTCCGACCACTAGCAGGTATTGCACGCATTGCAGGAGAAGAGGTCATGTGGTAAATTCCTGTTATGCTTTGCACCCAGAGTTAAGACCAACTGGTCTCATTTATTGTAGAGGTGTGCAAAATAAATTTACTAATAAACATGTAACTGTAAACCCCAATTGGGTGAACCAGTATTCTCCATATATGTCTTCAGGTGAAGTTTTGTGTATCGATGGGAAGTGGAAGCCGGTGGTTATCTTCGTGATACAGGTGCTTCCCAAACCTTAATTTCTGCTAGTATACTTTCTAATGTTGAAAAGAGAGATACTGGAAAGTTTGTTGTTCTTCAGAGTGTTGCAGGATGTCAAACTGTACCTCTGATAGATGTTACTTGAGATCCACCATTGCTCCAAGTTATGCACTGTGGGTGTTGTACACAGTTGCCCATCCCAGGTGTGGATGTTATATTGGGTAATGATGTGGCCATAAATCATTGTGGGTGAGATTGATCCCAGTTTGTGTAAACAGCCAGTTGCAGATCATGTTGTTTATCTGCCTGTGCTGAAGTTAGTTCTATGAATGAACAATCTATTGTAGTAGATGGTTTTGTCCAATCTACCTGTGCTGATGTCAGTACTATTATAATCCAGTTGTCAGTACTGATGCTACTCAAGTATTTGTTCCAGAAACCAGTCCCTTCAGTGGAGAAGTGGGATGTGGTTGTTCCAGATTCATGTGTGGCCAATCTAGTGTTGAGAGTAAGCCTAGTACTATGACTCCGATTTATTCCAATCCAGTAGATGATTTGGGAAAGGATGTCCATGTACCATTGTCTTGCCCGCTCACTACGAACGTTGTGCCAGGAGTTGAGAGAAACTTAAAAGCCACGACTCTATTGTATTCTAGCCAAGTGAATGGTTTAGGACAAGATGTCGGGTTGGCAGAAGTATTCCCGCTCACTCCAAGTTTAGAATCAGTTGACCAAGTAGGATCAGTTGTCGAGAGTAAGTCTGTTGTAGAGGCCCCGCCTCACCCTAGTCAAGGTGATAGTATAGGGGAGGAGGTCAAACTACCTGTTACTTGCCCGCTCGCTTCAGATTCCTTTAATTTATGTGAATTGAGTAGAACTGACCCCAAGATTTCAGAGAGAAGCAAGGAGACAGTCTGTATTGTAGATCCAAGTCTGGAGAGTGTGGGAAATCAGCCAGAGGATCAGCTTCTGTCGAGTAGATGGAGACCTATTGAGCCTCCCTCTTCAGTTGTCTGTGAGGTTGTGACCCAGCTTGGTAGGTTATTGATTGTGAGCAGACAGTACTCCAAGCAGCTCCAGATGTCATGGGAGGAAATTTGGTAAATCATGTATAATGAAGGGTGGTAAAGTATCATTTGGATCTAAGTTGCAGAGTTTTGTGGGTTGTGATTCTTATTCCATGTGGAGTAATTATTTATCATTGTGTAAAATGAGTCAGGGTGTGTGTAGGATGTTGTTGAAATCTACTTTTATTCTGCAGGAGCCATTCTCTTGTGAAGTAATGGACTGTGGGACATCTTTGTCCAGCCTTGTGGTTGAGCAGAGAGAGTTTACTCAAGTAGGTTGTGCATCCAGTTGTTCTGAGGAAGTGGTAAGTCATACTAGAGCAGTGTGTCGAATTTCAGATCCAACTTATTTTGATGTACGAGTAGTGAACAACATGTATGTTCCACTTAAGTGGAGTGTTGACTTTCAGAGTCATATTGGTGGTGAAGGATTTAATCATACTTGGGAGCAGATGTTTGAAGCTCCAGGTGTGTGTTTCAAGTTGGGGAATAAGGTTATCATACCTAGTGTTAATAATTGTGAAGGGTTACAGATTGTACTCGGGTGGTTCCCAGGTAATCTGCTGTGCATCTTCAAGATGATGAAACCCTTAAACCTCTTGTTTGATTGTTTGTCACCAGAAGGAAATCACTTGGGAAGTGAAATCCATGGTGAGGGTTGTGATGGTTTCAGCATATTTTTGTTAGTTTTTTGGAAGACTAGAAGGTTTCTGAAAGTGTGTGTTGTGTTCAAGTCCACCATCAGAGGGTGTGAACTTGTTTTTGGAGTTGTGATTGAGATATGGTGCCTAGGCATAAGCTTGTGTTATTTCGCTAATCGTCATGACCGAGTTATGAGGAAATTGACTTACGTGTTGCTTAAGGATCAATTGAGTCAGTTCGATCAGGTAGTCTTTGCACTTATCTTGGGTTGTATTTATTGGTTTGGAGGTCGAAGGTTTGTTAAGTCGTTGTGTTGTGTTCCTGAAGGTTCTGTGGGTGAAGAAGTTTTATATGCAATTGTGAGGTTTAACACTAATTTCTCTAATTTTAGTATCCATTGGGCGAGAGTATGTGTTCCACAGAGGATCAAGTGTGATGAGAAGCAGATGTATTTGTCAAGGCATACCCAGGAGAAGTCCCAAATCAACTTTACATCCAGTCAGCTTCAATTAAGCAGTTCAGCTCCAGAAAAATGGAGTCATGGAAAATGGAGTCTGTCTTGGAAAATTTCACTATATAGAAAATGGATCATATGGAAATATGGGACTGATCTCAGAGAAATAATAGAAACAGATGGGGAGATAAGATGTAGAATTGACTGTGTAGAAACAGTTACATTATCTGACAGTTCTATTCATGCTAATACTAATGTTGTAAAGAGTGTGAAAATTGATCTGAAACTAATTGATATAAATGAGATAGTACCCTGGAGAGATAAATTTGCATACTCCAGTGAAACATATGTAGTGTTCCTTATTCATATGATGTATGTAAATTTTGCATTTTCTTTTTACTGTGTGAAATTTCATTGCTTTGTACTTGATTTAGTTGAAGTATTTTCATGTTGTATTTTTCATGTGATATTTCATGCAGTCAAAAAAATGAAATCAACCTTCAGTAATTTCATTTTTTCTTAGGGGACGGGAGGGATGTTACGAATCTTGCTAAGATTCTCTCATTACTCTTGAGTCTTGTATTACTGTATTACCTTATTCTCTAATTAATATAGCATCCAGTTGTATGATATGAGATTTTGTATATTATATATTGTAGCATGCTGTAGTGTGCCTGAGTTGCATTATATTGTATGAGGCTTTTGTGTTAGAACTCTCATGTGTTGGTTTCTCTGTGTGTGTGGCTAGCGTGGGAATGTGTTGTCAAACGAGTGTTTATGATTTAACCTTGTTTTATTCTCAATATTGCTTGTCAATAAATGCTATTGTATAAATTAATGTCATTGTGTACTCTTGAGATTAATAATGTCTTGATTATTAGTACTACAATTTATTATTAGAATTTCCACAATGTTATGTGGATAGTTAGTTGATAGGATGGTAGACGCTTGGGTTGTGGACCGGCGTGGGACAGAAGTGTGTCGGCTGTCGTGGCGAGGAGACATGCTATAAGTTAAGTTGGTGATTATTGTTTATTTTAGTCTTTAGAAGCTTTATTCCTGGTTTTATGATTGTGTACATCCCTTGTGTTAATCCATGTGCTGGTAATATTACTCATGTCTCAATTCTTAACTTCATTCTGATATTGCATGCTGAAGATTATTTCTGGCTATTATTTCTACATTTAATTGTTGTTATGTATGTCCCCCTTAGCATAAATATATTGTTCTCCCTTTTTTATGCAGTGAAGTTTTTGTACCCCCTAGACACGTATTGGCAAGGCCGATTTAAATAATTATTTACACTGCTTGGAGAAGAACCTTATTTAGTCTCAAGGGTGGTAACAGTGGGAAGGACGAGGAGAGGAAGAGCACAACACGCGAGCATAAGAGACGTTAGCATAAGGCGGGAGCCAGCGAACCTGGCGCCTCGCCTCAGGAAAAGATAAACGCTCCCGGTGCTTCAAGTTGAGGACGGCTGCCTCCAGCTTGTAATGGATACAGGCACGGGAGAAGGTAAGATGGGCCTCACCGCAGTTGAGGCAGCGATCTTGGGGAGAAGTGCACTCCGACTTAGAGTGACATTCACCCCCACACAAAGGACAGAGAGAGACAGTCCCAGAGCAGTGGAGGGCACTATGCCCAAACCTCCAGCACTTGTTACAAAGTCAAGGAGAAGGAATATACTCCTGGACAGAGCACTTGGCACCAGCAAGAATGACAGAGGATGGAAGGGTCTGACCATCAGAGGTGACCTTCATAACTCGAAGGGGTTGACGGCGACGACCACGAAGGGGACGAGTGAATGTGTCTACCTGGAGGACAGAATGGCCTCAAGGATATGCCATCAAGGATATGCCGAATGTCATCGTGGCAGTCCTGCAGATTCCAAACACCGGTTGCAACATGGGGCGGGAGGAGAATAGTGCCAACACTGGCATTCAACCGAGCGTTCTTAGAGACCCGAACAGGGATCTCTCCAAGGCAGGATAAGGCAGCCAAGCAGGAAGCTGCATCCTGAGAAGGAGCAGCAACGACACGTGTACCGAGACGAGTGGGGTTGAAGGTGACAGACCCATCCACGGAATCAACAAGATGTCGATGGAGGGAGAAATCGTCAGGAGGCGCGGAAACAAGAGGGAGGAGATCAAAGTATTTGGCCCATGAAGCAGGACCAAACAAGGCTTGATACGCATCAGTACAGGAAGGAAACGAGCGAGTGTGGCCGTGGCGCTGGCGGCGTTGAGAACCCCCAGAGAGAGAGGGGACAAAAGGCGCAGTAGTCACAACGAGAGACTTAGCCACGTCAGAGGACGAAGTGGTCACCACTGGGGGCTTGAGGCTCGACCCAACCACAGAGGAGGGAGGGGAAATGGGGGAAGAAGTCAGGACAGTCTGAGGAGGAGCAAGGTCGGGGCCCAACGCAGCGGAGGCTACAGAGCCCAATCTTCCAAGACAGGCCGACTCAGGAGCTTGGTCGCCCACCCCACGAGCCTGAGAGGGTACAACAGAAACATTCAACGACATATGGACGAAGAGTGATAAATTCATCCACGAATGTGCCCCCATACCCACCATGGAGCCACAATTAGAGACAGGACACCCAACAGGAAGCTATCGCCGATCATACCAGGGCCCCCTAGGGGTGCGTCGTGAGTATACGCCCCACAAACACCACCTTAAGAACCGTCAGTCCGTCGAGATCGGGTTCAGCGACGAAAGAGGGGATTAACAATAAAAGGTTCAGCTCACACGATACGTTGGGTACTACAGTTCTACGGGTGCAAGAGTATGCCTCCCCAAGCACCCGGGCGTCAAAATAGAAGAAATCCAAAGGAATAATCCAAAACAAGCAAAAGGTCGGCAGGAAAACGACAGGCAAATAGGAAAAGAGGGGGGAGAAAAACGAAACAGAATGAAAAGGAAAAGCGAACCGGCACAATTAGAGAAGACAGCAGCAGGAGTGCAAGGCCACAAAAGGATAGAGGACTGTCCCACGGAGCATCACACTCCTGCAGCCGTCTACGAAGCCCCCTCTCGACGCCAACGGGCCAGATGGTGAGGGGGTAGCCTGGTATAGCGGCGAGGTGTAGTGGTGTGGTGTTGTGGCGTGGTGTAGTAGCCTGGTGTAGTGGCGTGGTGTAGTAGCCTGGTGTAGTAACGTGGTGTAGTAGCCTCATGTTGTGGCTTAGTGTAGTAGCCTGGTGTAGTGGCGTGGTGTAGTAACCTGGTGTTGTGGCATGGTGTAGTAGGTAGCCTGGTATAGTGGCGTGGTGTAGTGTGGTGTAGTAGCCTGGTGTAGTGGCGTGGTGTAGTAGCCGGGTGTAGAGGCATGGTGTAGTAGACAGGTATAGTGGCGTGGTGTAGTGATGTGGTGTTGTGGCAAGGTGTAAAGCCAGGTGTTGTAGCATGGTGTACTAGCCTGGTATAGTACCATGGTGTAGAAGCCTGTTATAATACCGTGGTGTAGTGGCATGGTGTAGTAAAATGGTGTAGTGGCACGGTGTAGCGGTGTGGTATAGTAGCCTGGTGTTGTGGCGTGGTGTAGTGCATGGTGTAGTAGCCTGGTGTAGTAGTCTGGTGTAGTAGCCTGGTGTAGTGGCTTGGTGTAGTGACGTGGTGTAGTAGCCTGGTGTAGTGGCGTGGTGTAGTGGCGAGGTGTAGTAGCCTGGTGTAGTGGCGTGGTGTAGTAGCCTGGTGTTGTGGCGTGTTGTAGTGGCATTGTGTAGTAACCTGGTGTAGTAGTCTGGTATAGTAGCCTGGTGAAGTGGCTTGGTTTAGTGGCGTGGTGTAGTAGCCTGGTGTAGTGGCGTGGTGTAGTGGCGAGGTTTGGTGGCATGGTGTAGTAGCCTGGTGTAGTGGCATGGTGTAGTAGCGTGGTGTCCTAGCCTGGTGTAGTGGCGTTGTGTAGTAGGCTGGTGTAGTGGCGTGTGTGGCCTGGTGTAGTGTCCTGGTGTAGTAGCCTGGTGTCTGGCGTGGTGTAGTGTGGTGTTGTGGCGTGGTGTAGTGGCGTGGTGTAGTAGCCTGGTGTAGTGGCATGGTGTAGTGGCGTGGTGTAGAAGGTGGTGTAGTAGCTGGTATAGTGGCATGGTGTAGAGGCGTTGTGTAGTAGCCTGGTGTAGTGGCGTGGTGTTGTAGCCTGGTGTAGTGGCGTGGTGTAGTAGCCAGGTGTAGTGGTGTGGTGTAGTGACATGGCCTTCTCGGTTTGGTGCCTTCTTTTGATAATTATTTACTTACTTACTTATACCAAGGCTACTACACCATTGCACTACACCACGCCACTACACCAGGATACTAAACGACGCCACTACACCACGCCAAAACACCTGGCTACTACACCACACCACTACACAACGCCACAACACCACGCCACTACACCACGCCACTGCACAAGGCTACTAACCATGCCACTACACCAGGCTACTACACCACGCCACTACACAAGGCAACTACACCACGCCACTTCAACAGGCTACTACACCACGTCACAACGCCACACCACTATACCAGGCTACTATACCCACCACAACACCAGGCTACTACACTATGCCACAACACCAGGCTACTACACCACACCACTACACAACGTAAGTACACCACGCAACTACACCAGGCTACTACACCACGCCACTACACACCATTACACCAAGCTACTGCACCACGCCACTACACCACGCCAAAACTCCAGGCTACTATACCATGCCACTACACCAGGCTTACTACACACGCCACTACACCATGCCACAACACCAGGCTACTACACACGCCACTACACCAGGCTAGTACATCATGCCACTACACCACGCCACTATACCAGGCCACTACACCACGCCACTACACCAGGCTACTACACATACCACTACACCACGCCACAACACCAGGCTACTACACCACGCTATACACCAGGCTACTACACCATGCCACTACATCACGCCACTATACCAGGCCAGTGCACAACACCACTACACCATGTTCCTACACCATGCCACTACACCACGGTACTATTCCAGGCTACTTCACCACAGGACTATACCAGGCTACTACACCACGCCACAACACTAGCATACTACACCAGGCTACTACACCATGCCACTACACCAGGCTACTACACCACGCCACAACACCACGTCACTACACCACGCCACTATACCAGGCTACTACACCATGCCACTACACCAGGCTACTACACCATGCAACTAACCAGGCTACCTACTACAACATGCCACAACACCAGGCTACTACACCACCCCACTACACCAGGCTACTACACCACGCCACTACACCAGGCATACTACACCAGCCACAACACCACACCACTATACATTGCCACAACACCAGGCTACTACACAACGCCACTACACCACGACACTACACCAGGCTACTACAACACACCTCAACACTAGGCTACTACACCCACTGTACTACACCACGCCACTACACTACACAACGCCACTATACCACGCCATTTCATCACGCCACTACACCACGCCACTACACAATGCCACTACACTTCACCATGCCACTATACCACAGAACTACACAAGGCTACTACATCATGGTACTTCACCACGCAAGTACACCACGCTACTACACCAGGCTACTAAACCACGCTAATTCACCAGGCTACTACACCACACTACTACACCACGTAACTACACCAGGCTACTACACCAGGCTACTACACCATACCACTACACCATGCCACTACACCAGGGTACTAAACCATGCCACTGCACCAGGTTACTACACCATGCTACTACACCAGGTTATTACACCATGCCACTACACCACGCCACAAGACCAGGCTACAAACCATGCCACTACACCAGGTTACTACTCCACGCCACTACACCACGCAATTACACCAGGCTACTACACCACGCCACTACACCAGGCTACTACCCAGGCTACTACACCACATCACTACACCAGGCTACTACACCTCGCAACTTTACCACGCCACTACATCAGGCCACTACACCATGTAACTACACCAGGCTACTACACCTCGCAACTTTACCACGCCACTACACCAAGCTACTACACCAGGCTACTACACCAGGCTACTCACAACGCTAATACACTACACCACTTCACCACGCTACTACAACGCCACTATACCACGCTACTACACCACGCCACTACACCACGCCACTACAAAACGCCACTACACCATGCCAGTACAAAACGTCACTACACCACGCCACTACAAAACGCCACTACACTTCACCATGCCACTACTCCACACCGCTACACCAGGCTACTACATCATGGTACTTCACCACGCCACTACACCAGACTACTACACCACGCCACTACATCATGCCACAACACCATGCCACTACAAAGTGCCACTACACCATGCCACTACACCACTACACCAGGCCACTATACCAGGCTACTACACCACACAACTACACCAGACTACTACAGCACGCTACTACACCATGATACTACACCATACCACTACACCAGGCCACTATACCAGGCCACTACACCACACCAGTACACCAGGCTACTACACCAGGCTACTAAACCACGCTACTACACCAGGATACTACACCATACACTACACCAGGTTATCTTGAGATGATTTCAGGGCTTTAGTGTCCCCGCAGTCCGTTCTCTACCCCCGGGAAGCAGCCCGTGACAGATGACTAACACCCAGGTACCTATTTTACTGCTAGGTACAGGAGCATAGGGTGAAAGAAACTTTGCCCATTGTTTCTTTCGCCAGCACCTGGGATCGAACCCAGGATAACAGGATCACAAGTCCAGTGTGCTGTCTGCTCGGCCGACCGGCTCCCGACCAGCACAACGCCACAACTCCAGGCTACTACACACCACCACAACAGCAGGCTACTACACCACATCAATACAC